>JARPMJ010001141.1:0-100000 GCA_033366665.1 Phoxinus dragarum | reverse complement strand
CAGTCTTTGTCCTTCATTCTTTCCTTGCCGTCTTTCATTTATTTTCTTCCTCTTTCAGTCTTTTCTTGTTCTTTTTGATTAGCTTTTTTATTCATTTGTTCATTAAGTGTTTTCTTTCATTCTTTGTTGTCTCGCTTGCTCTATCCTCCTTTTGTTTTTTAGCTCATTTCATATTTTCTTTTTTCTAGTTCTCTTTCTTCCTTCAATCTTGCTGTTGTTTTTCTTTGTTCGTTCCATCATGAGTTAGTGTGTTGTTGTTTTCTCTCTGGATCTGTCGGTGATTCGCCAGTGGTCGTGAGAGGAGGCAGCTGCTGCGCTGATGCGATCGGTCACTCTTCTCTGGCGTCGTTAGGGATGCGCCGATCATAATCTCGTTTCCAAAAACAAAAGTGTATTAATGCGCTCGAGCGGCAGCGCGTGTCCTGATGAGAGGAGCTGATTCCCTGCCGAGAGCTCACATCCACAATTACTGACAATTACTGTGACCGATGACATCACAACACCGCCGCTTATTTCCCGACCGCGAAACGCTTCCTCATCCGGCACTTTTGTCAGGGGGAGAAACTGTGTATTCGCCGCCGAGTTTATCTCACTCGGAAAGAGACTTTTAAAAGGCCCTGGAGATTTACATTTCCTCTGCAGTGTTTGTGTGAGTCATAATGAAGCCTATTTTAGGACCATTCAGATTATTGTGCATTGTGACGTTTTGAATCATTAATGAACCAACACACACACACACACACTGCCTAATTTTTCCTGTTTCTTTTCCATCACTGCAGGTTGTGGCCTATAACGCGGAAGGGAAGAGTAACCCCAGCGCTGTGTCCGAGTTCACCACGGCCCCTGATAGGCCGAGCTGCCCCTGCAGACTCACTGTGAAGGGCAAACCTCACCCGACCAGTTTCCGCCTGACCTGGGGTCAGTTCAGCATGTTACGATCACACATACATTGATCCTTGATGAAAAAAAAAAAATCGAAATATCATCTTTAATTTAGTCCTCATAGAACCCTCTACAATACGAGTAAATCATGCTAGGCTAGGCTAAATTTTCATGCTAGGTGACTAAAAAAATGATGAAATTAAAACGCAAAATTTACCTCAGTAGCAAGAAGTAGCTGAGGTTGCTAATGCCAAAGACTATAGATTATCAAGACGCGTCACTCGTATTGTTTTGAATGGTTGAAAAGTGCAACTCTCAAAATGGCGGAATAAATCCCGCCTTCTAAATAAGAGCCAATCGCTGATTAGTAAAGCCATCGCATCACTGCAGCTGCAGTTAGAAGCTCCGGTTCCCATAGAAACAGTCAGACGCGCGTCCACTGCGCATGAGCTTGATCCAGCCTGGAAAATTACGTTTTCTGTCATGATTCAAGCGCTTTGAAACTAAATGTATGAGACCGCTGTTGTCAGATTTCATTGGTGATTTCAAATATTAAAATTGAATCGTAAGCTTGGCGAACAGTTTTGGAGAATGTGATGTTTCCCCTTGAGCGATGAGAGCTGCACTTGCATGCCCGAGAGGCGTTTCAAAGATGGCCGCCGAGTGAAATGACTTGTCTTAAAGGGACTTTTTTATGGTTCCCCCACAGAGCCTCCCAAAGACAGTGGCGGCGCAGACGTGACGAAGTACGTGGTGGAGCTGTCTGAAGGCTTATGTGGTACGTTACACTGAGGTTTTTTGGTGCGCTTCCTGGCATTATCATGGTTATTTCATTGTGTGTGTGTGTGTGTTTTCAGGGTCTTCTTGGAATCAGGTGTACAGCGGTTCGGCCGTGGAGTGTGTCTGTGACGGTCTGAGCCCAGGATGTTCATACCAGGCTAGAGTCCACTGCATCAGTGTGGGAGGCGAGAGCCCGGTATGTCACACAAATCATGCCTTCCTCAGTCCTCTAGTGCCGTGGTAAACCTTCGTTTTAAATAGTGATGACTCATCGCTCTTATCGCCCATACAAAATATTGGCCAATGAAACGCTCTCTAGAATGAGAATGTCCCACCTCTCAAACGCTGAGCTTTACAGTGCTAGCAATGTTATCGGGCTGGGCAACGATTAATCGCTTCCAAAATAAAAGTTTGTGTTTACATAATATGTGTACTGTTTAATTATTTTGTATATATAAATACACACACATGCATGTATATATTTGATATAAATGTGTTGTATATCTCAAATATATACGTGTATTTATATATGCAAAATAATTATACACACATTATGTAAACACAAACTTTTATTTTGGGTGTCTTCATGTCTGTGAGTCCCTTGTGTTTTCTTTAGTATAATTTTAATAAAGCACTTATTGTGGATGTATTAATATATTAAAATGTATATTAAATGCAACTATCTGATAAGATTTAAGTATCTTTATATATGTAATTTCATAATTCTATTGTATTTGACATGGTTGAAGTGTATTGCACAATGTGTGCTGCATTTATGGGAAACTAAAATATACTTGAATGTCATTGTTTTATTCAAACTCGTATGCCATGTATTTAAATATATTTTTAGTTACACGTTTGTATTGACGTGGCAGTTTAGTACATAACTTTCAATGTAATATCAAATAACACTACAGTTCAAATTTTAATCAAGTGCTTTACATGTGCTGTCAACACATCAGAATAATTGTAACTCTTTAAAGCATTACAAATTTTTTTTTCACTTTATTTGTAAATTGCTTTACTATGAATGAGTGACAGAAAGATTCTGAACCGTTTTCAATTTAAAGATGGCATATTAAAACCATCGATACCATGGATAATTATTTATCGTTTATCAAAGCATTATTTGCTTTTAAAATTGGTTGTAATATCCTTAATATGAAGAACGATAATTGTGAATCTTGCCTACAAAATATTGATATTAAAACAGAATTATTTAAAGGGAAACTTCAGTACAGAGTGCACTTTTTCAAAGTTGACTGAAGTGTGTTAAGACAAATATTTTTTGAGGCCTTTATTTTATTAATATTGTTTAATTTGCAAGTACAGTTGTTTAACAAAAAATACATGCTTTTAATATTTGAAGTAGTCTCGATCGTAGCCAAATAACCATGAATAATAAGAATTCATGTTTCGGGATGTGTTCGAACTAACAATGTTAACCGTCTCAAGTCATTATTCACATTGTCACAAATTATTTTGTAACAAAAATATCCAACTCTGTCTTGTCGAGGCTCATTTTATTGCCAATATTTATTGTGTTGTAAATGCACACACTTCAAATTGTAGCACACACACATGGTGTAAACACCGTCCATCTCTGTTGAACCGTCACCCTGTCACACAACATTTTACCGAAAACACAGACAAAACTTACATAAATGCTGACAAGTTGAGCGCTGAATGTCGTGTGGATGTTGTTCATAGACACATGTACGTAGTCCATATGTACTAAACACACACTGAAGGTGTTCATATCACTGCAAACCCTAAACACACGTACAGACTACAGACACAGAAGAGCGCCGGTTCATCACACAGAGTTCTTCTGATCGCAGCTGTAATGGCATTATTGGCGGTTTGCAGACCTGCATGCGCACAGCCATGACTCACGTTGGCAGCGTCTGGGTTTCGCATGCGAGTGTGAGAGGATCTGCTGTCTGTGTTTCAGGCCGGTGCCCACACACACACTCTTCTCATCCAGGAGGGGGAACACCATTAAAGTGGATCAAGATTCTCCAGTCTTTCTGATTTCTCACGCTTGTTGTTTTCAGTTGACGGAGGCCTTGCAGGTCCAAACGCCCCCCGTTCCTCCTGGCCCGTGTCAGCCGCCCCGGGTCGTGGGCAAGCCCAAAGCCAGAGAGGTGCAGATACGCTGGGGTAAGCTTGGCCTTTGTGTGTGCGCTTATTAATTGCGTATAAACAATTATGTATGTATTTGGGGCTGATCGGGGGGAGGGGGCTTGAGTGGTGTATTTCCTACACTACAAGTGTTGGGGAAAGTTACTTTTAAATGGAGGTCATAACATTGTTCCCGCGGGGTCTTAAAAAGTCTAAAATTCTGAACTTTAAATTTAAGGCCTTAAAATGTCTTAAAAACGGCCAGATTTTCGTCCAGGTCTAAAAAAGGTTTTTACCCTCGTTAATTTCCAGAAACGCTGGACGCAGAAAGTTATTACAGAGTAGCAGAAAAGAGTCGTAGCCTACTCGCGAGCTAACAGTGGCTCGCGGCCTGACTGGAGGTAGCTCGCCAAGAGGCCGTTCACATATCGCTCAAGTTCGTGCTCATAATAGAAGCGATGCTTTGTTTCTTCCAGGGAGATGAAAAAAACGTTTCAGAATTTCGCAAAAGCTGCTAAAACTTCTTTGTCGTTGTGGAGAGCATGGTTGCATAGCAACGACAGACGCCACGGGAAAATCGGACCGAATTTTTCAGAATCGCAGGATATAAACTCGCAATTGTGAGGGGAAAAAAAATCTGAATTATTTATGAGACGAGTTGAAATGACCTTTTTTAATGTTTATGTGGTGGCAGAAACAAGCGTCCATTAAAAAAAAACCAGTAATGATGTGAAATTTAAATGATTTTAAATGCAATCTATTCCTATGATGTGATTCTTGTAAAAATGTAAAAGTCTCTGTCACTTGCTGAATACACCGTGTTTGAGAGAGAGAATGAGTGATGCATTGACCGCTGTCTCTCGTTGCATCTGTTAGCGCCCCCTCTGGTGGATGGAGGAAGTGCAGTGTCTTCGTACAGCGTGGAAATGTTCGCTCCGCAGGTGGAGGAGAGCAGGGAAGTGTACCAGGGCTGTGAACTGGACTGCACAGTGGGCAGTTTGCTGCCCGGCAGGACCTACGCTTTTCGGATCAGAGCTGCCAACAAGGCTGGGGGTGAGCGCAAGCCTCACGAATGGCACAGACTTTGTTTCGTAGTTGCTAATATTCTGTTCTTTTCATAAAATGCGCCACATATAGTTTTACATCAGCTAGCAAGTTGTGTCATGTTTTGTCTGTGTTCAACAGTACGGCCCTTTCTCGGAGCGCTCTGAGGTCACGACGGGTCCGGGGGCCCCTGAGACGTGTCGGGCCCCTCATGTCACCTGTAAATCACCCACGTGCGCTGTGGTCAGCTGGGAGGTGAGAATATCCCATGATTTTTGTACTTTTTTTTCTTTTTTTTTCTTTCTTAAACTAAATGACAATTGAGAAATGTTGATTTGGCAACTAGCTGAAATCAAATAAGTTTAAGTTTCAAAGTGTATAAATAATAATAATAATACATTTTAAAAATATATACCAGTATGTATAATATTATTATTATTTATTTAATTTTTTATACACTTTGAAACTTAAACTTATTTGATTTTAGCTAGTTGCCAAAACAACATTTCTCAATTGTCATTTAGTTTAAGTTGAAGTACTTATATAATTAAAACTAAATGAACAAAAACTAAAACTATATAGACATATTTTTTTAAAAATAACAAAGAAAATCAAAAACATGTAACAAAATGATTAAAACCATAAAAAAAAAAAAAAAAATCAAACAGAATAATTAAAATTAATACAAAATTTGATAAAAATAAAATATTATTTGAAATATTAATAAAAAACTTAATGATATTAAAATAACACGACTACATCAGAATTTAATTCGAGTGATTTGAGTGTTTAATTTAATTGGCAGCATATTTTCTTTCTGCAATATATGTTTTTTAAAATATTTTTCCGTTTGTTTTTTGGCTATGAGCTTTCATTTAAATGAGGGGGGAATAGTTATTTTCATCTATGATATTTTATTTAAATAAAATATCATAGATGAAAATAACTATTCCCCCCTCAAGTAGTTTTGT
This sequence comes from Phoxinus dragarum, assembly GCA_033366665.1. NCBI lineage: Eukaryota > Metazoa > Chordata > Actinopteri > Cypriniformes > Leuciscidae > Phoxinus > Phoxinus dragarum. Next base: position 94,199 of record JARPMJ010001141.1, on the reverse strand, counting down.
AGTGCTTTTTTTTTTTTTTTTTGTCCCGTTTTATTTATTGCTGTTTTGTGTGGTGTCTGTTCTCTCACGCGTGTGTGCCCCCCGCAGGCCCCGGCCTGTAACGGAGCGGCGGTCTCCGAGTATCGCCTGGAGTGGGGGGCGGCGGAGGGCACTATGCAGCTGTGCTACACCGGTGCTGCGCTGTCCCATGAGATGAGGGGGCTGCTGCCTGCCACCAACTACTTCTGCAGAGTCCAGGTGAGAAGCCGTCGCGATCATACTCATTTCTGCCAGAGTAGTGTGTTCAAGTGTTGATGGCAAGATATGACGTAACAAACCAGGAAATGGCACTCTGGTGGCTGATTATGCTTTTACTTCCTGTAAGTGCAAAACAATCAGCTTGATGATTCATAAACATTAGATGACTGGGCAAGTGCCAACTTTATATTGTCAGCGCCACCCAGTGGTTGACAGAGACAAATATATAATTTATTTTCTGTGGGCTTTAGAAAATAGCGGTTTATTACTGTATCGAGGGCTGTCGTCTACTAATTGTTGGCTGAAATTGTGTTCCTTGGTGCAGTTTGTAATTTTATATAAAAAAAACATGCTCAATCCCTGACTGTTACTTCAGATTCACAAGAGCGATACATTTATAATCCAGTCTTAGGAACTGAGTTTGAAATTGTGTGTTGTTTTAATAATGAATAATTTAATAATGAATTTGATGTTCTTGTCAGGCCTGTTCAAACTCTAGTCACTCACTAAGTGTGATTGATGCCTATTATTTAGTTTTTGTATTTGCTTTTTGTTTTGCTTTTTATTTTGTTTTCTTGAATTTGCTTGTTGTTCAGTTTTCTAACACTTTTGCTGTGTCTGTGCGTTCACTGACGGTTAAAGACGAAAGGTTTATTTGATGTTCTCCTGTCCCTGACTGTGATTTGTGCCTCAGGCGGTGAACGCAGCTGGCGTGGGGCTCTTCAGCGACGCTGTGCTCTGCCAGACGCCCTGCTCCGTGCCAGCGACGGTCGGCAGCGTCCACGCTCTCCGCGAGTCCGAGATGAGAGTGGAGTGCAGGACGGCGGAGAGGGGCGAGGAGGAGGAGGATGAAGAGGAGGAAGAGGACGACGAAGAGGTCGCTCCTCTCCTCTACTCTCCGTCCACATGCCTCGGGCTGCGCTGGGAGGCGCCGTGTGATCACGGGTCAGAGGTCACGTCTTACCTGATCGACCTGGGAGAGAAGCAGCCCATCCTCACAGGGCCCGTAACCAAATACATCATCCAGAATCTGCAGCCCGACACCACCTACAGGTACACCGAAATCTGTGGCACAGTGTAGTCTGTTTGTGCAAGTATGAACGATCTTGATATTGTTATTGTTAAATTAATTACTCATGTTGTGATTTAAGATTTTGGTCATATTGCCCACCCCCTAATATATACAAATATATATGTATTTATTTTTATATATATATAAAATAATAAAATGACTTTTGGTAAAAAAAAAAAAAACAGCACTCTTGCCCGTGTGATATTGGTAAACTATGTCATAGGATACAAATATAAGAGAGAATTTTTTTTAAGACTCATATCTTGAATTTTAGTGGGTTCTACATCATTTACGCAACTAAACTGCATGCCATGTAAGATGACGTACCGGTCTGGGCGCAATAAAAGCATTAATCATTTTAAGTTTAACATGTATTTTTTTTTCATAATTAATCACATCAAATAAACGTGTTAAACTAACAGCTCTAGTTTTAAATGTTAATTTATTCCTGTGATGGCAAAGCTGTATTTTCAGCATCATTACTCCAGTCTTCAGTGTCACATGATCCTTCATAAATCAGTATAATATGATGATTTGCTGCTCAAGAAACATTTCTGATTATTATTATTGTTGAATTTGCGCTGTGCTTTTTGTGAAAATCGAGATATACTATACATTCAAAAGTTTGGGGTACAACTTAATATATTTATTCTCCAAGAATGCATTAAATTGGTCAAAAGTGACAAAGACATTTATAATGCTCAAAAGTTTTCTCTTTTAAAATAAATCATTAAATTGAATTAAATAAATGTATTTTATAAAGAAAGATTGAACTTTTTAAAGTTTTGAACTTACTATTCGTCAATTAATGTATCATGGTTTTTACACAAATATTGAGTAGCAAAAACTCTTGCACATTGATGATAATAAACAAATGTTTCTTGAGCACCAAATCAGAATGATTTCTGAAGGATCATGTGACACTGAAGACTGGAGTAATGATGCTGAAAATACATTTTAAATTGTAATAATATTTCACATTATTGCTGTTTGCTGTGTTTTTGATCAAATGCGGCCTCGGTGGGCATATCCTCTTTCAAAAACATAAATAAATCTGAATTATTCCAAGCTATAATAAGCCCGGCGGTGACTGAATGAATCTTTTGTGTTTGTGTGTTTGAAGGATAAGGATCCAGGCTCTGAACAGTCTGGGTGCAGGACCCTTTAGTCACACCTTTAAACTGAAGACCAAGCCACTGCCACCCCTGCCTCCCCGCCTGGAGTGCACCGCCTCCAGCCACCAGACCCTCAGGCTCAAGTGGGGCGACGGCCCGGCCAAGGCCCAACCCACCGATTCCCTACAGTACCATCTCCAAATGGAGGATAGAAATGGGAGGCAAGTTGCTACATTGTTTGCGCCTTTGTTAAAACCATCCAGTTATACATTACCATAGTTAGGAGTCCGTAAGATTGGGGTTGAGGAGATGTCAGTCCGCCTTCAGAATTTCAAGGCTTCTTGTGTCTTGAAATATAACTATTTTAATATTGTCACATATTTTTATCCCCAAGTTAGCGTGTCGCAATGGGAGTGATTTTTGCCACAAATTATGTGACATAAACTTATTTGTGTCTTTTTTTTTTTTTTTTAGCATTATGTATTTAATAGTGACCCTTTTCTTCCACGTATAGATAAATTGATGACTTATTTTGTATCTTTTTTGGGGGATCTTGATGCTTTGGAATTTTGTCAATTTGAAATAATTTTGTGGACAATTTAGAATTTACTTTGGAAGTGAATTCTTCACGAGTACATTTTCTGGATATGTGGGTGCTGAAAAATCGAAGGCAGTCTTATCACAACTTTATTTACCAAAGAAACGGATTAGGGCGGTCAAAATGGCTGAAAAACTAAAATGTTATACTTTAATATGATTAATATTCAAATTTAAAAGGCATAATTTCAGTTTTTGGCTCGTCTCCTAAGGCCACAAGAGGGTGCAATGAGCAAAAAAATAATGCCCGCATTAACTTAATAAATAGTGATGAAAGTCACAGATGTATAATTACTGAGTAATCCACTATTTTGTAGAGGGGAGTCAAAATGACAATTTTCACTTGAGATTTGGAGTCAAATTAGAGGAGTGTAAAATGACTTTAGATAGATGGCAGCATCTTTGTTTCATTTTTACACAGAGATTGTTTGGTCTATTAGTTAAATCTGTTGACTTACTCAATCTTTGTTGCATTATATGCCAACTGTGACGGTTCAAAAATGGCAAAAAGCACTTGTGTTTTTTTGCCCCAAGTTTGCATGCCTGTAACTCAAGAAGTATTAAAGATATCATAAAATACTCTTAGATTCTGGTTCTTAACAATCTTCCCTTTTGGTATCTTCATTGTAAAGGCCCAATATGGTTCAATCAAATTGAAAATGGGTCAAATTCAAACAATTTGTACATGGAGTCACATTTGGATCCCAATATCTATGGGACTGAACTATATGGGAACTTGAAAATGAAGATTCTGAAAAAGAAAGGATATTAAGATATGTTGAATACTTGTGGAGTTACAGGCATTTTTAGAAAAATTACAGGCTTTAGAAAAATAATATTTATGGCACTCAGACAGGAATGAGTTGAGATGCATTTCTAGTTTCCACATTATTTATTCTTCAAATATTTCTATGTTCAAGAAAAAAAATTGGGTTTTGGTTTTTGACCACTGGAAATGTGTACAATTGACCAATTTACTCACGGAGCCGCATTAAGATCTCAATATCTCTGGGATTGAACCATATTGGGCCTTTACAATGAAGATACCAAAAGGGAAGATTGTTAAGAACCAGAATCTAAGAGTATTTTAGGATATCTTTAATACTTCTTGAGTTACAGGCATGCAAACTTGGGGCAAAAAAACACAAGAAGTGCTTTTTGCCATTTTTGAACCGTCACCGTTGGCATATAATGCAACAAAGATTGAGTAAGTCAACAGATTTAACTAATAGACCAAACAATCTCTGTTTAAAAGTAATATAATGATGCTGCCATCTTTCTAAATTCATTTTACACCCCTCTAATTTGACTCCAAATCTCAAGTAAAAATTGTCATTTTACAGCTTTGACGTCACCAAGATCTCTGCATTGAGCATCTCGATCTCTACAAAACATATTCGAAAAGAAAACAATTACTGTAAATAGGTTTTTACTTTATTTTTGATCGAATAGAGACTTTTCAAACACAGTTAAAACAAAATAATTATTCATTTAAATTGATTCGTTTATATATTTGAATCTCACTCGGATTTGTGAAGGTCTGCCTTCAAGTCTGGTTTGACAATCCCTCTTTTATTATAGGTTTGTGATATTGTGTTTCTCGTGGCTTTATAGAGTTCAGCTCTATAACATTTTCTCTGGTTCTCTCTCTCTTCCTGAAGGTTTATATCCTTGTATAAAGGACCCTGTCACACTCACAAAGTGCAGAGGCTAAATGAGTCTACCTCGTACACGTTCCGCATCCAGGCCTTTAACGAGGCGGGCGAGGGGCCCTTCTCCACTGTTTACACCTTCACCACCCCCCTCTCCCCTCCTGCACCCCTCAAAGGTACCGCATCTGCCCCATAAAGGTTTCTGTAGACATGTTGTTTTTTTGTTGCTTGTTTTTAAACACTCAAGATTGGATTACCTCATGTATCTCACAAAACCTGTCACGAACATGACTAGGCCATTTTTTTTTTAGGTATTATGTATATATACTGCCTGGCCCAAAAAAAAAAAAGTCTGTTTGGATTTAAATAGGCAAATGCTTAATAGTTTATGATTGGATCATTAATGCAGTGATTATTATGTTTCACTGTAAAAAACACAACTTGAAAAAAGTTGAAATGACTGATTTTGTTGTGCTGGATCAGCAAAAATCCACATTGTAAAAATCTCGTACAACAACAAAAAATCTTAGTACTAATTTCCCCTAGCTTTTTCTTGTTGACTCAACTTTTGTAAATAACAGTTATACGAACTGAAAATAAGTTGTCTGTGACACACAAACCAACGTTTAGTTGAGTCAACTTGACATTATTTGTTTTCTGAAAAGATACAACTATTCTGTAACAAATCTTTTGTAGTTGAGCCAATTCAACATTATTTGTCTATTGGAAACAGAAGTTCTTATTAAGAACAAGGTTCAGATGTAGATTTTTTTTTTTTAATTGAAAATGTTTGGTCACCATTTTGGTGATGAGCGGTTCCTTGAGTTGCGCAGTTTGACTCTTGGCATTTTATGTGAGTTTGTTTGTCTTTGCAACAAATTATGTGTTTTGTTAAACACTGTTACAAAGAAAGCCATGAACAAAAATGATCGAGAGTACAGCATCATAAAGGGGAATAGTTCACTATTCTTATTCCTGAAGTGATTATTTGTGATTAATATATTATATTTACCAAACAAAACTTTAATCCAACAGATCAGACATTCTGAATTTAGATTTTTAAATACATTGTGAGATTTTTTAGAAACACACACACAGACATCAAGAATCAGCGTATGAATCTCATGCCGCAATGCATGCTGGGATCCATGGTTTTAATACTATGGTGGCTCCCAGCATGCATTGCGGCATGAAGCATGTCACCATTGTTGAGATTCATATGCTGAATCTTGATGTCTGTGTGTGTGTCAAAATACAGTTTTCCCTTATAATGAATTTTAAAATCAGAATTCAGAATGTCTAATCTGCTGCAAAAAAAGTTTTGCTGGTAAAATATTAATAAAGCATAATCAAGTTTGGTCAGGATTAAGATTAGTGATTAATTCTAGTTTATGAGGCTGAAATCTTGATCATCTTGGTTTCTTTTTTCTTAGCAACAAATTATGTTTTTATATGTCCATTGAAGATCATGTTTATTAGCATAATGTATTAAATGATTTGAATGGGAAATCATAATAAAGTATATTTAAAAAACACACATTTAATATTCCATGATTTGACCTGAATTCTTTTTCCATGGGTTTGTTCTCATCACCTGTGCGTCTCCCTTCAGCTCCTCGCGTGGAGCGCGTGGACGAGTCGTGTGAGGTGAGCTGGGAGACACTGCCGCCTATGAAGGGAGATCCAGTCATCTACTGTTTGCAAAGCATGCAGGGAAATTCTGAGTTCAAACAGGTACCTACTCCACACCGTTATCTCCATGTACAAAAACCCTCAATACAGCATCTCCATTATAGTGTCTCTTTGCACTGTGAGGCCAAAGCGTCTCAAATGTCGGCCCCCACCTGTGAGCACGGCACACAGAGGTCACGGTCCTCGGCAGGTGCGGACAGCAGGTGTGGAGGAGGAATATTATTATAGCATAATGGCGATCAATTGGTCATTACTGAACGGCTTAGTGACAGTTATTACACTTAATGTTCGGAACTTCGGGCCAAATCAAATCTAGCCACTGAAATTTGTGCTTTGATTGTGCATGATCTATATTCTGACATGTTGTTATAATCGCCTTCATAACCTCTGGTGCTTCTTAACCTTTATGGTGGCTTTTGCTAAACAAAGTACAAAATATAAATAGTAGGGTTGGTGCTTAAAGGGTTATTAGTTCACCCAAAAAATGAAAATTCTGTCATTAATTACTCGCCCTCATGTCAATCCAAACCCGTACGACCTTTGTTCATCTTCGAGACACAAATTACGTTGTTTTTTTTGGGGGGGTCTTTCTGTCCCTCCATTGACAGCTACGCAACTACCACTTTGACACTTCAAAAAGTTCATAAAGAGATCCAATATGAATCGAGCGGCTTAGCCCGAAATGTTATGATCGCTTTATATGATGAACAAATTTAATTTAGGTTTTTATTCACATATAAACATTCATCAATGCACACATCAGATATGGTAAACGGAAGCTCAAGCATGATCACATGACATGAGCTTCTGCAAGAACCAATGAGGTTCATTCTTCAGTTGAGCTTCTGTTTGTTTGCTGATCAATGTTTAAATGTGAATAAAGGCCTAAATTAAATCTGTTCATCATATAAAGCGATTGAGTATGTTCAGTGAATTTGGACTGAACTGCTCAATTTAAATGGATTAGTGTTACTTTTTCTTTATGAACTTTTTGAAGCGTCAAAGTGGTAGATGTGTAGCTGTCAATGGAGAGACCGAAAGCTCTCAGATTTCATCCAAAAGAAGAACGTCCCAGCCCTCATATGATAGCTTTAAAGGAGAAACAGACCACAAGTTTGGTTATTTCCTGAAATAACGTTAGCTGTAGCTTTGACATTTCAGTTTTGCTGCTTTATTTAAAACATTTAAACTAGTTACAATTGATCACAAAATGCACAAGACCGTTTAGCGTGAGAACATTGGTGTCAAAGTTGGCACTGTAACATCTTGTGGTGCCATGTTTTGATGCATAATGTACAAAAACAGATAAGATTTGACGTCTGTTTCACAAAGCATATTGCTTCAGAAAACGGATAATACTACTTTTATGCTGCATTTATTTAAGGCGAGACACTACAGGTGAATAAAATAATAGATATCACCATGAAACTTTCTCAGTTGATTACTTACACAAGTATATAAAAAGATGTATTACTAGTTTTTGAAATTTGTATGTTTAATTATGCAAATTATGCATTATCTCATTAAATATGTGCAATTTTGCATATATTTTCGATAGATAGATCTGAACATATGATAAAGCCAGGTGCAAAATTATTTTTTCATTTTGATTACACACAAGATGAAAGATGTTCAGAGGGATTTCAGGATATATGCTTTCATTACCTAGGAAATCTAAATATACTGTCCATAGCCTTAAAAAATCGATTTTCGCCATATTTATTTTATTAAAATAAATCAGGCCAGGAATTATTTATTAACAAATCCCTCTGAACTTATCTTCAGAATACTGCTAAGTGTATACCTGGAAAGTTTGGTGTACATCGGTGCTTCATAGGCTGAGATGTTTATACTGGAGAATGACAAAAAACTAATTTTGAGAAAACGGCATTTAAAGATTTGTAATGTACAAATTTATACTTTTTTAGTGAAAACAACTATTTACTGACACAATATCTCATCAAATCATTAGCAACAACAATACAAACCACCTAAATCACATCAAAACTTATAAACATAGCATTTATGGCCTTCAACTGAGCAGAAAAACAGTAAAAAACACACATCTAAATGTCAGAGCGCGTCACGTGATTCATCTGAGCGAATCACGTTGTCAGAATTTGACATCAGCCAATGAGACTTCGCTTTTAGAGTTGAATGCCCATTGTACTTTCACGATTGGTTGCTGATAAAAAGGAACTGACCATATTTGGATCCGACAGCATTGTACAGAAGAGAGAGAGCGCTTTCCAACAGTATATGTGATGACAGGGTGCAGACAGCGATCGCGGAGTGATTTATAACGCCAACTTTTGATGAATTTATGAGAAATATACAGATGCAAACAGACAAAGTGTAGTAAAATAAAGACCTAAATGTGTATTTTGGACTTTTTTTCACCACAGGTCTGAAATAAGACATGTTAAAACTTCGACATTCTGCAAAATATCTCCTTTTCTCCATCTCAATCATATGGTTTTGGAAAGACATGGGGAATAAATTGACAGAAATTTCGTTTTAGGGTAAACTGTCCCTTTAAATGTGGGTCCTAAGGGGCCTGCTGGAGAGCCGGGTGAAAGCATCACCTAGATGTCTGAATTTGCAGTATTGAATTTAATTGTCACTGAAAATACTGTGTGTCAGACGGGACCCGACAGATCTGTTTGATTTAACTTGAATCCGCTGTGGCGAGAGCACCTGCGCTGGCTGCTGTGAGTGACTGTAGGAATGAGTGTAATGGAAGGGTCTCGCTGGCTCCTGCTGAGACACACTGGGAGACTGCAGGCATGATGGGAGGCTTGTGTGTTTGTGTTGATGCAGCCCACACACACACACACGCAGGACTTCATATGCGTATATTCATGTTCTTCAGGCGGATTATTTATTTTCCTACACATCTGCACCTTTAAAATAGACTTCATCAGTTCTTTTCTCCTAAGGATCATGTATTTTAGACATGAGTGCTGTGCTGAATATTGTTCTTCTATATACTGATTACTGATCATTTTAGGTAATCATGCAAATCATGATGGTTTTTAATTTGAGAATTGGACCTAAATACGTGAAAATAATTATATTAAATACACTACAGAAAATATAATTATATTGTTATTATGTTATTATATGCACTACATTACACACATTTGGGGTCAGTATAGATGTATAAGAAATTAAATAAATAAATAAATGCTTTTCTTTTTTACTTTATATTCATGAAAGAATCCTGGAAAAAATGTATCTGTTTGCACAAAAATATGAAGCAGCACAACGGTTTTCAACATTGATAATATCAAGAAATGTTTCTTGAGCATTATCATCATATTATACTGATTTCTGAAGGATCATGTGACCCTGAAGACTGGAGTAATTATGCTGAAAATACAGCTTTGATCACAGGAATATTAAAACAATTTTTAAAAATATATTAAAATAAAAGTTTGTTTAAATATTATATGTTTGTACTTTGTATAATTATTTTGTATATATAAATACAGACACATTCATGTATCGATTTAAGATTTTTATAAATATATAAATATATGTATAAATGTATAAATATATATGCAGTATAAACATGCGTGTATTTATATATACAAAATAATTATACACAGTACACACACACACATTATGTAAACACAAACTCGTATTTTGGATGCGCTCAATCGTTGCCCATTACTAATTAAAAATACAAAACGGATTGTAATAATGATTTTCAATATTATTGTTTTTAATCAAAGAAATCCAGCCTTGACAACATAAAAAACAAAAAATTTGTACTGACTCCAAACTTTAGAACGGTAGTGTAGTTTTTATATAATATTCCACATAAAATGTACACATTTTTTGCAACCTACTAATTTTTCATATCCGTCTCCATTCCTCTCAGATCTACCGGGGCTCAGCCACTTCCTTCCAGCTCCCTAACTTGAGCTCATCCACGGACTACCGATTCCGCGTCTGCGCCGTCCGGCAGTGCCAGGACGCCCCTGAAATCATCGGGCCCTACAGCTCCACCGTCATCCTGCTCCCGCCTCGCGTCGACACCCCCGGGGCCTCCGGCGCCGCGGGGTCCAAAGCAGCCGAGGCCCAGAAGCCAAAACGCAGCCTGACGGACGAACAGTTTTCTTTCCTCATCATCGCCCTCCTGGCCGTGACCTCCATCCTCATCGCGGTCGCCATCCAGTACTTCGTGATCGAATGAGCCTCGGTGCCGCGTCACATCGTCGAAAAGCGAGTTTGGTTTGTTGATCATTTTATTTTTGTTTCTTTGTTTTCGTTTTCCGGCACAAGCGTCGAGGAGCCGCTTGAAGGGAAGGATTGAGAAAAGGAAGTTGTAGAATCACTTTTCACCCAGTCTGTCGTTCTATCTTTCTCGCTCGCCTTCTGCGCATGCTGTCAAACGAACGCCGCTCCCTTCCCGACGGACGGACTCGGAGGGCGATTTATCGAAGGATCAGCTTAGCGCTCGTCGCGTACTCATCGTACCACTTCATTTATTTGTGTAGCTGTAGTCTTTATGTTATTTATACGTATAATTTCAGTTGTGAACTGTCGAGTGTAAGTTTCGTTCAGTGTTCCGAAGCTAGCTCGGTGGTCGCGTCGCTCACCGGTTTGCTATCTTGGGCCTGGGACTTGAGGGCCAGTGACTACACCGTCAGCGCGGGGGGGGCGGGAGGGGGGTCCCGAACGATCCCCGGAGGGAGATAAAGTCTACGGCGTAAGGAAGGAGAGGCGAGACCGATACCGCTCGAATTAGCGAACATTGATTTAGCACTTTCCTCAGAACTTTTTTTTGATGTTCAGAATGTGTAAAGGATGCAAAAATAACTAGAGAAATGTTAGTATATTTTTGTACAGTATGATACGAGGACCTGAGATTCTGGCTTAGTACGGGGGGAGTAAGACTATGACTATGAATACCAAACTAACTCAGCTTAATAGTTATTTTTACTATCATGTACGTATACTGTAGCTTGTTTTTACAATCAAGCAGCTGCTTTGCTCCAAAATGTTGTCGTTCAGCACAAACAATGTACGCTTTCTCGGAAACCTTTCCTTCAGTCGTTACCTTTGCACCTTAGTGAGAAGAGAAAAAAAAAATACTTATTGAATGCGTCTTGATCTTGTGATGCGTTTTATGGAACATGTTCTCCAGTTGTGCAAGCCCTCAATGTGTTTTGGCTGTTTTTAAAAAATGTAGTACCACAAAAATTTGTTCTTGAAATGATTCATTCTGACAATAATCATGATTTCAAAAGTCATATAGTATTTTCTTAATTTCTCTATTGGTCATTTTTAGTTGTTTAGTTTTAGAAACCAAATTATCACTTTGTTAACCTTTTACTTTTAGCAATATAATTTTTTCGATGTAATCTGAAGATTATTGAATATATGACTAAATATTGTTTGTTTGTTTTTCTCCTTGTTTAAATCACACTTTTTGAACTTTATTTTTTTATATGGGAAATAAAACCTTTAAGTTAATTCTGTCCAGCAAAGAAATTAAGAAAAGCGCAAGAAACAAAACGTCAAACCGCAGTAATGAATTGTTAATCCTACATGTACTTCCTGTGAAATCGAAATTTTTGCCTTTTTCTCTGTGTGTTTAAGTCTTGTGACTGATTGTCAACGCTGCGTGACGACAGCATGACGGTCCGGTCGTAGGGTTTCGTGTTTTGTGCTTTGGTTATGGGCATATGAGTGCTGTCAACAACCGTTAACAACTACAGGTACCTTGCAAGATGTCTTGAATGAAAATGAATTACATGATTTGGTCTAATAGATATTCTGCAAATGTCTTCTGTTTTGTCATTGAAGGAAGAAAAAGAAAAAAAATCTCAAATTCCTATTTTTGATAGTGATACAATGCAATTGCAAAGTGTGCCATTTTAACATCTCCCCACCATGGTAGGCGTTTGGTTCTTGGGAGAAAGAAAAACGACAAAAAAATCAATAAAATATGCACAAAAAATGAGACCATTTTTATGTAATTTTAATGTTTGCAGTTACCTCATACACCGTACATTCCAAAACAAAAATTTGTTATAGTATACATACTACCAGACATATCACTTTAAAATGTTATCAGATAGGAAATGTATAATCATATATATGTATCTAAAGTGTGTCTGTATAGTCATGATATCTACAGACGGATCCATGCACAATAAAAGATTTATAATTCTTAATCGTCGTCTTTTACTGCATGTTGCCAAATGTATGCAGATTCATATCACAATAATATTGTTTTGTGTGAAACGTTTATTCCGAAAGATCATTCCTCTCGGCTCATGCTTTCATCCACACGGAAAGAAAGAGCCGCCAGGGTCATTGGGTTAGAGATCTCGCTCCAGACAGATTGTCTATTAAATTAGATTATTATTCGGCACTTGTATCAAGTGCTGTGGCATATTAGACATTAAGATGATCTAAATGTATTTCTCTGTAATGTTTCAAAATAGATCTGAAGTGAACATATGAATAAAGATTGTGTTAACATTGCCAACATTAATACTAATCACTTGTTCATAAGAAAAAGAACGCAATAAGGTCATGCTGTTGTTAAATATGTTATATAAAAATGCTGGGTTGTTTCAACCCAATTTTGGGTAAAATATGGACAAACCCAAATGTTGCGTTAAAAATGTAATGTAAAAATGTAACCCAATGGCTGGGTTGGTCCATATTGTACCCAAAATTGGGTTGAAACAACCCAGCATTTTTTAGTGTATGAACTGTATTTTTAAAATGTATATATCCTTGTTGAAAGTAAGCAAATATTTATATAAAAGGTTCGATATGTGTGGGTTACATCTCATGTTTACCTAATGATTTCAGTTGCAAGTTCAATGTTTTATCCAAATTATTATATGCAAACAATTCGATTAATATCAGTAGACAACTAGTTTATATTTACACATTTACCGTTTAGCATTTAAATGCACGCATTGAAAGCCGAAGCACCGCCTCTCACCTCTCTCCCTATCCGTCTACACGGTCTCCACCTCCTGTGATCTCAATATTTAATTAAGAACTGGACTAAGGGATGTTATGCACGCACACACAGTAGAAAAGAGGTGATGCTCTCTCTCCTCCAGCAGAGCACCAGATACAACCTCCACAAGTCTCGTCTGTTTCATCTCCTGTTCAAACGCACCACCCGTTTGGTTCCGCCTTCCTTTATGATGTTTTTGGCCTCTTATTACAAATGGACTTTCAGTGAAGGAGTCTCGTCAGCCGGGTTCATCCTCACCCGCTTGTAAAGGTCTGTTGTACACTTAAACCTTATCGAGCGACAGCTGCAGACTTGCCTCAATATGGAGGAGTTTACGGAGGACCAGCATTGCGGAGACTCTCTCTTCCCAACCTCCACCCTCATTCCCGTCACCACCATTTGCGTCCTGCTCTTCATCGTTGGCGTAACCGGCAACACCATGACCATTCTCATTATCCAGCGCTTCAAGGACATGAAGACCACCACCAACCTGTACCTCTCCAGCATGGCCATCTCAGACCTGGTCATCTTCCTCAGCCTCCCCTTCGACCTCTACCGCCTCTGGAAGTACGTACCCTGGGTCTTCGGGGAGCTGGTGTGCAGTCTATCGCACTACATCAATGAAGCGTGCACCAACGCCACCATCCTCCACATCACAGTGCTCAGCATGGAGCGTTACCTGGCCATCTGCTTCCCTTTCAAAGCCAAGGCTGCCATCACCAAGAGGAGGGTCAAGTATGTCATCTTGGCTCTGTGGGGCTTCGCCTTACTATCCGCTGCACCGATGTTCTTCCTGATGGGCGTGGAGTACGAGAACGAGACGATACCTGACCCCGGCACCCGGCAGTGCAAGCACACGCGCTATGCCATCGACTCGGGGCTGCTGCACACCACCATCTGGGTGTCCACCACCTACTTCTTCTGCCCCATGTCTTGCCTGCTCTTCCTCTACGGATCCATCGGCCGAAAGTTGTGGAAGAGTCGTCACGAGCTTCATGGGCCTAATGCGGCAGCAAGGCAGAAGGTTAATCGGCAGACTGTCAAGATTCTGGGTGAGTTGGTCTTGGGAAGTGTTAAGGCTGGAATGCACTACACGACTTTCAACATTGGAACAGATTTTAAATTGAAAAAGTTTAGTGAAACTTAGTTAAATGACTGAAGATCACACACTTCCAGACTTTCTGGTTCATCTGGTCTGGTCTGGTCACACAACAAACTTGACGCAGAAAGATACACCTTGTTGCTAGGAAAATGGATGACGAATGAAACCAATGTGTGTTCTAAGATCGCCTCAAAATATCAAGCATGTTTGATATCCTTCGACTGGATGGAATCATAGTCTAAAGCAGGGGTCACCAAACTCGGTCCTGGAGGGCCACTGACCTGCAGAGTTTAGTTCCAACCCCAATTAAACACACCTGGACCAGCTAATCAAGGTCTCACTAGGCATACTAGAAACTTTCAGGCAGGTGTGTTGGACCTGGTTGGAGCTAAACTCTGCAGGACAGCGGCCCTCCAGGACCGAGTTTGGTGACCCCTGGTCTAAAGCAAAAAATCTGAGTCTGTGCTCATCATACACTAATATTCTGAGAAATCTGTCAACTCCCGACTGTCCAAAATGTGCAGACTGGCACTGACTTGGCAATTAGCGCCGACTTGTCCAGACTGACAATTGTGGCAATAAAATCTAGTCCTGTCAAGTCGTGTACTGTATTCCAGCTTTAGGAATGAGCCATGGATAGTTGTGCTTGCTAAGGTTCATTCTTACGGTTCTGGGACCTGGACAATCAACCTTGGAGTGTAAATCATCCTACAAGGTTTGTGCTGTAAACATGAACATCTCAAATCATGAGGCTTGTTGAGGTAAGGTGTGAGATTACTTCAGATCATGCTAATGATTTTTGTTTGGTAGACCAAAAAAACAGGTAAACAAAATCCCATAAGACTTGCACTGAAGGACAGATCTGAGCCATATTTAGAGATCAAAATGCCATAGAGAAAAGAGGTTGGCTCTTTTGACTTGGGTCAGTAAGTGAACATTCACAACACCCCTATCAACTTCGTAGCAATGTGATAAAAACCTGATGTTATAAAATGTGATAAAAAAGCGATGTTGTAGTCGAGTCCAGGCCGAGACCTGAGGGTCTGAGTAATTCAAAGAGTAAATATGTTTTCCTTTTGCATGAATAAAGCCTGGTTTCATGTCGGTGTTGTAGCACTCAAGACCGGACTCTATCTTGAGTCAAGACCAAGTCCAAATGCTGTCGAGTCCAAGACAAAAGCATCAAAATATGGTATTTGGACTTGAGACCAAGGATCATGATGACCAGCAAGAGGATTGTAGTAACACTTTTGCTTTTAATGTTTGTAACTATGGATTTCTGTACTATTTATCTAATAATTATAATTTTGAAATCTATAGCTTATACATGACATTCATTGCAACCTACCCCACCACCAAGGTGAGTTTAATAACACGTATCCTAGTTCTGTTTTAAACTTGAAAAAACATTAAATAAATACATGGTGAAATATTCATTTTTACCTCCAAATGTTTTTTTCCTTCTAAATTCTTTGTGAACACCAAGCTATTTTTGTTAATTCAGGAGGATGATTGGAGGTATAAAAAAATAGACAAAGATTGAATATAACAATATATAAAAAATTTGATTAGATTTGCGATGTTGATAACTGGAAATGTCATCAGTGTCTGCAAAAAGACCCCATTAGTAACTTTGTAGAAACGTATTTGCAATGTAAATGAATGGTGTCAACTTGTGTGAGATGAAGCCTGACAGACCTTGCAAATGTGTAACATCTTGTCTATTCATTAATCATGCTCTTTGTGTTGGGTTAGTGAATGTGGCTGTTTTACGTCTATTAGAAGCCTTAATAAATCAGTGTCCGTAAGCGACCAACCGTAACATGGACTTATCCCATTCTTCTATTAACCCCATATCCCATCTCCCTCTTCTCTTAGCTGTTGTTGTATTGGTCTTTGCCATATGCTGGCTGCCATACCACATCGGTCGGTTCCTCTTCACTCACGTTGATGACTACCACTCGGCCCGCCTCAGTCAGAACTTCAACGTGGCCTCCATGGTGCTCTTCTACCTGAGCGCCTCAATTAACCCAGTCCTCTACAACCTCATGTCCAACAAGTACCGCTCTGCCGTCAAACACCTCTTCCTGTTGCGCCGCAGGGGCCACGGCGGCCCCAACCGGAGGCATATCTCGACGCATGATGACACCACCGCCTGCACAGAGACGTTCAATGTGATGAAAGAGACCATGATGACTAGTGCCGAGTCTCAAGAGCCGCTTCCGTTTTAGAGCCGCTTCCGTTTTAGAACTGTTTCTAAATCTCCAAGAACTGTGGATTCGATTAGACGCGTGCATTTCGATTCTGCTCGCCGATTCCTGTGTGCGCATTTTAATGTGATTTTAAACCTTTCAAGTGCAAGAAGATGCGAAAGAGAACTCCGGTTTTCTCTGCTCCGCACACATCCGAAGTGCACGTGCACGCAAAAGGTCACCTCTCGTGTAGTGCGTGAATACTGAATTGAGTTCACCTTCGCGTCGTCTTGCGCTGGAATGGGGAAATACACAAAACATCATGTCAAAAATAGCCTCGTAAACAGTCGGTTTTGTCTTAAGTGGATGTAAACCGTTGAGAAATAAACAGTATATTGGATCCGTGCGGCTCTTAAAGTGACAGCAGCCTAATAAACCCGTGTTGATGTTAATCAAACAATAAAAGAAAATCACTCGCTGATATTGGCTGAATAACTTTTGTAACTTTAACCCTTTTGAACGCAAGTTTAAAATATGCATCAACGTATTTTCATGGTGATTCGTCATGCTTGTCATTTTGACACACCACAGCCACAATAGCACTGTATGACTGATGTATCGCTTATTTCGTTTTTCCTTTTTTATTCAAAAAACTTGTTAACCGTATCATAAATGATCATATATTTCCGATTCTCAGATATTTGTGAGTGCATGTGCTTTGTCATTTAAACACCTTTTATAATGATCATGTTGGCGACCTTTTATTTTTTCTGTGTAGTAGCCTAATATGCAGCCTGTAAACATTGTTTGAGTAAACCTAAATGACAACCACCTAATGAAAACAGACCTGCATCGGATGACCGTGTTTCACTGATATATTGACATTGTTGTGCTTGTATGCGCTATAAACTGTCATGGTTCTTCTGTGGCAAATTGAGTGTCTGTGATTATAATATAACGGTATTCAGCTGCAACCGAGTGTTTGTCAAGAAATCACAGAATTAAAATGTTGGATATATAATTTTTTTATTTTACCTAATTCAAATCTAAACTGGGAATCGATAAGCAGAATCAGAATTGGAATCGATAAAATTTGATACCCAACCCTAATGATGCCAGGAGAGCTTACAGTAGCATCGTCCCAGCTGAAGAGCGCAGGAACCTGGGAGAAATGAAGGAACTGTGGGCTTATTGGATGAGAGCTGGGCTAATTGGTGTGACTGAACGGAAAAATGAGTTTGAAACTGGAAACAGCTTGTGACAGTCACTGTGCGGGGGGAAATGACTGGGTTTCACACAAATGAATATCACAGTTATTACTATACTACACATTTAATTTATCATTTTAGTGATAGTAATCATGTTGTTTAATCAATAATGTGATGATAGGTTTCATATAAAACAATGAATGGACATTTTGTGACTGAAATCGATTAGATTTGGACTTTTTCATGAACTGTGAGTGGGTAACAGGCCAGTAATGATGAATTGTAAACCATTGCAGACACAAATGCCTTCGCAGTGCTTGTGTGCATCATTTTCTAATTTAACAACTGCATCTTAAGTAATTTTATGTGTTTACGTCTTACAGAAAGCATCATCCAAATCTTTTAAATGAAAATTATGTGACAAGTTTTAAATTTTCATTTAAAATGAAATGACAAAATGGTGATTTGTGACATCATAACCAGAGATATGTTACACACTCTCAGTGCTGTAATGTTTTATTTGTATTATCATGAATTGTCCACAAATGATTCTATTCTGCCCTGTTGGATGTAATTTCCTTTGTACATATTCATATCCATTATAGTATTATTATATTGTAATCATTAAATAATATGATGATATTCCTTTATAAATGGAAATCAGTTTTTTTGTGGCTTTCTCCCATTTCCCCCATTTTATTTTTGGCATTTTGATGTGAAACTGTAGTGGTCTGACAGCATTGATAATACTGTAACACAACAGTCTTTTTTCAGTGGTAATCTAAATAAAAACAAGCGAATGTTTAAAAAAACTACATTTGTTATGACTAATATACATAGGCCTACTAATAAATAAAATTGCAAACCCTGTTTCCTTCCTTGTGCTGTTCAAACTTTCTTTTTTTTATCTCCTGTAGCCTATATAATAATTTTACCCTTTTTTTAAGAAAGTGGGACTTATAATATTATTTTAACCCACACAAAAACATTACACTTCATTTTAAATCAAGTATAGAAAAGAT
This sequence comes from Phoxinus dragarum, assembly GCA_033366665.1. Lineage (NCBI taxonomy): Eukaryota > Metazoa > Chordata > Actinopteri > Cypriniformes > Leuciscidae > Phoxinus > Phoxinus dragarum. Next base: position 75,316 of record JARPMJ010001141.1, on the reverse strand, counting down.
GTATTGAAGTCATTTTGAATGAGGTCCATTTAATATAACTTTTTTGAGTAATTAGATCCAGACAAAGCTCCGTGAAAACGCTGATACTGAGGAAAATCTCCATTGTTTTGAAGATCGCTGTACAATAGCAGTGCTTTCCCAGCAGGGGGAGTCACTGATCATATCCTTGAACACAGGCAAAATCACTTTTGTGAGGTGAGAGCAATATTTTGTATTAATAACGAAAAAAATATTTAATTTAATGAATAAGATTAAATGAAAAATAATTATTTTTTTATCAACAGTTCATGGATTCAAACAAAAAAAATTAAATAAATGAATACCAGACAATATCTGCCCTATATTATTTTAGATTTGGTTGATTTGTATCACTTTCATACACATTCTGCTTCTCCTTAATTGTAGTTCAGTTCGATGTATCTAACAATTGTCTTATTACATGCTGAAAGCAGGCCTAATACCTTATATCATTCTCCAAGAACAGTTTTTGAAATCATCAATCTGTCACTGCATGCGTCTGCCTTGCTAATGTCCCAGTATGGTTTCTTTACTGGTGTAAGATCGCTATACAGGTCTGATCCCACACGTGCCAGAAAGCATTAAGACAGCGCTTCTTTCGTCAGACGGCCGTGTGTAATGTCGTTGGCTTTCTCTTGTTCCAAACACCTTCAGATCACTATTATTATCAGGACCTTGTTTTGTGCCTTGTTTGCTCTGAGCTAATCTCAAGCTCCACGGGACATGAGCTCACATGCTTATAAATATGGGTATGAAAAGGAGAAGGAAGGGGTCTTCTTCACAAAGAAAGGGAACTGTCTGGTCACCTTGTAATTGGTCCCCTTGATATTTCTGATAAATGGATTCTAGCCTTATGCTGTGCTGAAAACACCTTTTTGATGACTACGAGCAAGCATTTCCCAAAATAAATACAAAACCTGTAGTAGCCTAAGTGTAAAAAAAAAAAAAATCACACAATTATCAAAGAAATATTTGGAAAGTATTTTTAGATTCAAGCGTTCGTGTGCTTAACATTATTCTGTTAATCAGATTAGGTCTACACCTCTTTCAATCTGATCCAAAATTGAATTCAGATTGAATTCGATTGAGGTGTTTACATGAAGGCTTTTCAGTCAGGTTGAGCCATCAATATGATTATAAATGGATAATGTTCGTGCATGGAAGCGTATATGGTGAAATACGGTCTCCTGGACTAAACTGCATTGATTAATAATACCTAGGTCCTATATTTTTTTAATAAGATGGTTAAATCAGCTGATTGGGGCAGCACCACAGTCATTACAATTCAAATGGATCTCTCTCTCTCTCTCTCTCCTCTCTCTCTCTCTCTCCTCTCTCTCTCTCCCTCTCTCTCTCTCTCTCTCTCTCTCTCTCTCTCTCCCTCTCTCTCTCTCTCCCCCTCTCTCTCTCTCTCTCTCTCTCTCTCCTCTCACACACACACACAGAGAGAGAGAGAGAAAGAGCCTCTTCACATTCCTCTGTCACATGCTTGACATATGAACTGCACTTCTGTGTAAAATGCTTCCTCCCTCTGATGAAGTACTGTAGTGTTTAAGAAATAAACATGATATTAGTTGTCATCCAACATATGCCGACTTCCTTTCATGGAGATATTTACAGTTCTTTATCACATTTTAAAACCATACTGGGGCTAATTCATATTGGGCTGACATCATGGAGCCCCATAGACAAACCCCTTCCTCAAGCCTGAATACATCGACCCCACCCTAAATATATGAATTTGTACAATCTGACCTGTGTGTAAATTATGATGACTAAAAATGTACAAATGACACACAAAATTCATACAAATTTGTAACCAACAACTGACCAAATCATAAAATACCTAAAAGTTCCCCTGTGGTGAAAATCAAGTTTTTAATGTTGTTTATATGCATATATAGCCTATGTGATGATTTTAATATGCCATGTGTAAATTAATAAGTCAACACCATTGCTGAGTATTTTCTCCTTAAAACTGCAGTGAACCAAAGACAGTCTCAAAATCCCGGTTTGAAATCGCTGGTGTTTCTGACGTCACAAACTACCCTGTAACCAATCAGATCAACGTGTGATCGTCAACGAGTGGATCTCTGAGCTGGTGTGAGTGAGTGGAGGCGGGGTTCCTTTGCATATTCATAGAACCATGTTGCCAATTAAATGAGGCAAGGGTTTGTAGAGTTATCCAAGCTATTTTAAGGCGTGAAGAAATTTTGTTTAATTTTTCAATTTTTAAATATGTAATTTTAGTGATTCAATTTAAGGGATAAAATTATTGACTACAGTGGGGACTTTAAGAATGGTCACAAAACTGGCTAAAAGGGTTTCTTAGAAAAGAGCTCGCTAATAGCAATACTCCATTATTCTGTGGAATCAATATCGGGGTGTTTTAGTTGCTAACACCATGGTCAAATATCTAGTAGCCTATAGAGGCACGCCTTTTTACGCACATAATGTATTCGGCAAATGCATCGCAGTTGCGCATTCGTAGCCTAATACCGAATAAAATATCCAAATCATACTTTTTTATTCGCATTTTGGACATTTCATTCTCATCCTCCTTACAGTAGCTTATTTTTAATGAGACATCGCGCATAAGATGCATCAAATTCAAAACTCTCAATTCCTGATAGCCTATTAAAACCATAAGTTCAAATGGTCAAAATACTGACTAGGCTGATAGGCAGGACACTAGGGTTTGTACACAGCCAGTGCATTTGTCATAATTGGTCATGACTCAACACTTCGTCTTTCAGTTTGATAAGCCTGAGAAAAGTTGTGCGATCGCACTCAGACGAAGTTGCGCAGCGCTTTTGCGCTCTCGACGCCACACAGTTTCTCTCTTCCTTCGTCGTTTGCGTTTTGAAGTGTTCGCATATCTGGGTGTTGCTGACTAAAGAAAGAAAGTGAAGTGGAGCTGCTGTCAGACTGGAGAACAGAGAGACGCATCTACACACTCCGCTAGGATACAGAAGATCGACGCGGATAAACGTGTTTGAGGATGGAGGTATGAATTTGTTTTATGTAGCCTATATCTATTAGGCTACACTTTTCTTTTCTTTTTTTTACTGCGCAAGACATAATATGAATTGATACTAGTACTAGGATCTATAGAATCCAGCTGGTACTCCAGTTGGCTTGATAACAGTAAGAAATTAAAATCAAATGTAGCTATGTCACTTAATTGTGTTTGTATTGACATCTAAGCATTAATTTAACTTTCTAGCAACACTATTATGAATAGTAATAATAATCATATGCCTAATATTAGCTTATATAGCTACTGTAATAGTATTGTTATGACATTTCAAACATGAATGTGCTTTAATGACCTGTCAAGCCTTGTTGCAATAATGTTAGTTCATTTTAACAAGAGTTATGGACACTTTAAGGGTTGCTGCTTAAATGTATAAGATTCCAGCTCTGACGGCACCGTCTTGGTATTTTTTATTTATTTTTAAGAAACTAAAAAATATATTTATAGGAAATGAAAGAAAGTTTTGTGTCTTTAGGTTAGCCCCGGTATACTGAATTACACAAAATGTGTTGAACCTTAAATCTCAGTTAGACCACATAGTGGCTAAAGTGCAGATGAACTAACAGACGCATGCGGTAAAATGACTGCTCAGACTGTTTTAACCCCAAATGACCACAAAGCGAGGAAGGAAGGGCCGTCTGCGGAATATCTTCCTCTGTCTGTGTGTAAAAGCATTAGCTTTGATTTCCCTCTTAGCCACAGGCATTACAGTTCCTCACGTGGCGTGTGGCGCGCGGGTCGTCACTTCTGCAAGTGTAACCAAAGAGCATTCAACTCTTTTCCTGAGTTCATCTTAAAAGGCTGGTAAAAGGGATGTGAAAAGAGGAGATAAGTTTTTCCACAGAAAAGCACGTCTGCACTACCATCAAAATGTTTCTAATCATGATCCTAAAAACCTATCTAAAGGCTTTTGCTTATAGGAGTGGATTTAGTTTCTTAACATAATTTGCATTAAAAAAAAATTGAGCTACCAGAAAGAGAGCAGCCAACAAATGTCAAGTAACTTCTTCAATAATGTTTAACCTACCATGAATATTTAAATTAGCCTACATAGATTTGGTTTGAACCTTTGGTGTGTTTTTTTTTGCTAAATATTTTTTTGTGGTAGCTTACCTACCCACACATGCAAAGTTGATTACCGCAATAGATTAATAATTCACATAATTCATTGTTTTGAGAAGGAAACACAGGAATTACGTATTTTATATTATTTAGGCATCTGGAACCTTTTCAGTTTGACAATTTTCTTCACTTAACTTCTACTTCTAACTTCACTTCACATTTTCTTCTATTGAAAATGTCTGTTTCCCACTCTTAACAGACAGGCTATTGTTTTCATTTCTTCAGGCTCTCAATGATCTTTTTGGATATCAGAAAGCCAGGTTTTCATGAAAACCCTGGAGCTGTTAAAATTACACTTTAACTGTTTGTGTTTACAAAAGCCTTGGAATTATGGTAAGGGGCGTTACATGTTTGGCCAATCACAGCACATTAGGTCAGCTAGCCAATCAGAGCACCCTGGGCTTTCCAGGAGGAGGGGCTTTAGACATCTGTGTGTGTTTCAGACAGACTGGGGATAGAGGTGCTGCAATAATGTACAGTATGTAAAAATTAATGTTTTTTGAACAATAAAGCATGGTAACCTATATATTCTATTACACCCAAAAACCAAAATAATTAACTTTTACAATAGCATCATATGGCCCGTTTAAAATTGTTGTCTGCCGAATTGAATTTAAATATTGCCATGTTGAATTGAAGTCGTTAAAAATAAAATGACTAAAAGGACAGTCAGTTGAGTTGTGGGTAAGGGTCAAAGGTAATGGTTTGGATGCAACATGAGTGCCATACTTGCCTGTGCTCCCATTGCTACTATTATTCTAAAATGTAGAATTTGGTCATAATGAACAAGAAGGGGTGTCCAAACCTTTGTTTTGTGCTAGCACAACTACACACGCTGGTAGATTGATGTGAAGAGAAAAGAAGATCTTCACAGAGTCACAGCACTGCAGAAAGCAAGACCATGTGAGAAAGATGAGGAAAATCCCACATGCCATTACGCTTAGAGAACGGGGAGTCCCCTCTGCTTGAGTGCGGTTGGATCTTCATGTTGTGGAAGAAGGAAAGCGAACACAGTGTAACTGAGGATGTGATAGAGTATAGGCTGGGTTTGCCAAATATATAAGCCACATGTTATATTAAGTAATATTTAGTAAGCCAACAATATTACAAGTGCTATTGGAAGCTGCCACAGTTACAGAGTGTATACACTGCCTCAAATGCAATTAATCATAAGAGCACCTGTTATTTGCTACAAATATAGATGAATGGAAGTTTACGGTTAATGAAAAAATGTATATTAAAAATGAAGCTTTCTTATGGTAAAAAAAAAAAAAAAACAGCATCTGTGGTTGCCAGAACTTTACCGTAAAATATGGTGGCAACATCTTAAGTTTTACAGATTGAACTTAAATTTACAGTAAAAATGGTGTATTTCATTAAAGGGATACTTCACCTCTGGAAAGATGAATGTGTATTTAAAATGGGTCATTTATGTAGTAGAAATGTGAAATTATTTTTGAATTTGGAGCCTTCTAGACTGAGAAAAGCCAGAAAATTAATTTGTGGCTCATGTGGATGAAAGACAAGAACTCCCAGAATGCACTTGCTTCACTGCCCTGCGAGGCCACTCCCAAGCCACGCCTATCCGTGACGAGTCTGCCCGGGATTTCGAGATCGCCAAAAATGTCCAGGATTCGGCTTTTGCGTTCGACAGTCGCCATTCATGATGTTTACTGTGGCGAGCAGGACGAGACTGACGGCCGCGGGAGAACGACCCGAGGTCGGTGGCGTGATTACTGATGAGCGGCACCTGTGAGACGGAGGAGCGGGAATTTACTTAGCAACGTTAAAACGCACATTAACCCATCACTTGTTTAGCGTTCATGTAAACACTACATTTAGATTCACCAATCGGAATTAATTTAGTTAGATTGAAACAAAAGGTGTGCATGTAAACAATGAATGGCGACTGCAGAAAGCAAAAGCCGAACCCCGACATTTTGGACGATCTCGATGGCCGGACATGTCCTGGAAAAAGAGCTACTCAGCTTCCTCCACAGAACAAGAGCCTGTTAGCTTAGCTTCCAAATAAAAGATGGCGGACACTATTTGTACATTCTGTGAGTGAGATCCCTCCCTCTATGGGCGGGTTGAAAACATGCGGATCTAGTGCCTTCTACTGGCTGTAGTTTTAAGCCTCTGGCCAAAAAAAGCCTCAGATGACGCAAAATGACAAAAAATACATAAATCTCTCGTCTCAGGATATGAGGGAGGGAAGCACGGAAATTTGAAAAATACTACAGGTTTTCTACTGATACAAAGCTTAATGCTAAATCCTGAAGTATCCCTTTAACTGATATAATGTTAGTAAACCCATTAGATTTATTACAGTTTTTCACAGTTTATATTAAGTGAACTTTCCGTTAACTAAGTAACAGGTTTTATCTGTATAGCAGTTTTTTACAGTTTAAATTACGACCATTTTTACAGTCTGTAACATTTACTCCCATTATGCCATTCCAAATCTGTATGGCTTTCTCTCTTCAGTGGAACACAAAAGAAAACGACCTGCTAAATCTTCTTAAGTCATACAATAGCTTTGTGAGGAACACATTGAAGCCTGGAAGAGTTTGGTTTGTGTTGTTGACATGTCTAGAAGACACGGTGTTCTGCGCTGCGAAAACAAATCCACTTTGCAGCACTTCAAAAGAATGAGGACTAATTAATACGGTAAAAACCGATCGTTACTGTTCGTATCACTGAGTACGAATCGAGTTCGTATCAAGAGCAGAGGAAGTTCCGGAGCTGATATTCAGTTATGGTAACGGGCCATTTGTTTCCGACACATGATGTAAGTGGTCGACCAATCACAACAGACTGGGTCATCTGACCAATCAGAGCAGAGTAGGCTTTCAGAAGGGAGGGGTTTAGAGAGAACAAATCCTTTAAAAGAGGTGATGCTCCAATGTACATTATGAGAAAACTAAAGTGTTTTTTGACCTACTGTATAGGATGCATGTAAACCTATTGTAGGAGACCTCTGAAACTAAATTAGAAGCCTTTAAATAGCATAATAAGGGCACAAAACTTCGTTTTTGAAGCTGTAGATATGTAATAAATAAAGAATAAACATTCTGTCCAGCTTATCTTTAGTATTATACAACTTGTCTTTGCTGTCAAACACTGGTATTAATTCCTGTTGTACACCTTGTCAATGCCGTAACATTCCCTCCTGTCAGGCCTCATGATGTGGTAGCTGTTTATCCCATTGCTTTGAGTGATGTAACACACAGAGAGCCTTTGTAAAAACACAAGCTGTGTACCTAAAAGTGCCGGCAAAGGCAGTGGAAAAGTGTGATCTTGCGAGGATGTAAAATTCAAACACTCATGTTTTCCTGGAATGGCTGAGAGGGAGACTTGCACGTCTATTCTCGTAGAAACAAGACATGGAGTGACCATATTACTCAAATCTTAGCCTACAAGACCACTCAACCAGAGCGAATCAGTCCAGATTACTTATGAATTAATTATGTCAAATCCATTCTCTGCTCGTTACCTCATTTAAACACCATTTTTTCAGGGGTTTTTTTTTGTGTGTGTGTGTGTATATGGTCCACATTTTCCCTTTTACCTCATATATAGTGTATATCCTCATGACCCCCCAATGGGTTTGAACCTTGGCTGAACTCTCAGAGGTGTGCGTCCAGAAAGCATGAATTAAAGAAAATGGCATTATGTGCATCATGTGTCTATAATAGTGTTCACTCTTCGACAAAGACTCTTTTTTAGAGCGCTCCACTGTGCAGGACATACAATGAGGTCAGCTGTAGCATTTTCTAGCACATGCTTTTTAGAGTCTTACAAAAAGTACTGGGGTGGTACCATGGTATCCGATGGCAAGTATGGTATGTCAAATAGTCTACCATGGTACTTTTCAAGCAGGTCTGGCAAACCTGGAAAGTGTCCATTTAGCATTCACATTCATCTCAGTGGAAGTTTGGACATTGCTAGCTAAACTTTTAGATTAACAAATGTAAAAAAAATCACTGGAAAAATGAAAAAAAAAGTTTTTTTTTTAAATCCCTGTAATCCATTGCCTGTAGTGGTTTGTTGCTGTAATAAATCATGATAATTCACTGTTTATAGTGTAAATTGTAACGCATTGTCTGGGTATTTCACAAAACCATAGGCCATTTAGTTTTTTCCCTGTGGTATCCTCTTGCGCTAATTTATGCCCTTCCAAAGGAAGATGATAATCCGAGATATGACCGATGTTGCGTCTGGTGCTCTTCAGCGGTCCCTGGAGTGGTTTTGTTGTTGGATCATCTTTTGATTGTGATTTGGTCGCTTTTTGTTTTGCCAATCAGAGAAACTGTAATGATAAACAGGTCGAAAGCAATTGCAAGTAAAAATATTTATTTCAGTAAAGAAATACTCAGAAGCCACACAGCATGAGAACATAAAGTGTCGTCGGGAGTCCTCTCTCTCTAACACAAACACATGAGACTAGAATGAGACAGTGGATCTGACAACCGTGACAGAAACATCTGCTCAAGTAGGGCAGTCCTGTTGGGAGACTAGTGGTTAACATGAACTTAAAAGGAACAATACTTCTAAAGCATTTATTAATCTTAGTTAGTATTAATTTCAACATTTACTAATACATTGTTAAAATCAAAGGTTGTATTTGTTAACATTAGTTAACCCACTGTGAACTAACATGAACAAAAAATAAACAGCTGTATTTTTAGTGACTAACATTAACAAAGATTAAAGGGTTAGTTCACCCAAAAATGTAAATCGTGTCAGTTATTACTCACCCTCATGTTGTTCCAACCCCGTAAGACTTTCGTTCATCTTCAGAACACAAATTAAGATATTTTTGATGAAATCTGAGAGCTGGATCTGCCAGCCTAGAAAAGTTAGTAAAGACATCGTTAAAATAGTCCAAGTGACTACAGTGCCTCAACCTTAAGTTTATCAAGCGACAAGAAGGCTTTTGTCTTTCGTCAGTCGAAAAGAAATTAAGGTTTTTCAGGAAAACATTCCAGGATTTTTCTCCATTTAATGGACTTCAATGGCAACCAAATATTCCAATGTTCAAAGAAGGTTCATATGTCCGTCAATGGCAGCTTCAAATGCTCTACACGATCCCAGTCGAGAAATAAGGGTCTTAGCCAGTGAAATGATCTGTTATTTTCACACATAAAAAAAAAATATACTTTTAAAACCACAAATGCCCGTCGTGTACCATCTCTGAGATGCATTGCATCATCACGTTGGAAAGGTCACGCGTCACGTCATCTATCCAAGTTATTTGTCTGTGTTTGGAAAATGACAGATCGTTTCATTAGATAAGACCCTTATTTCTCGACTGGGCTCGTGTAGACTTTGAAGCTGCATTGAGACGGACATTTGGACCTTCTTTGAACATTGGGATAGATGGTTGCCATTGAAGTCCATTCTGTGTAGAAAAATCCTGGAATGTTTTCCTCGAAAACCTAAATTTCTTTTCGACTGAAGAAAGAAAGACATGGACATCTTGGCAGTAAATTATCAGCAAAATGGTTTTTTTGAAAGTGAACTTATCCTTTAAGTTAGGTTAAAAACACTCAAATTAGTTAAAAAATTCAAATGAATTATACATTTTAACTTGCAAATTTATTGTTTCAAATAAATATTTTTATTTAATTGTAATTAGCATGCCTAATTAAGTGTCATAATGCGAAACTGTACTTGTTTTTCATAAGGGCAGATATCAATATGCTAATCTAAGGAAGATTTAAAGGTAACACTTTACAATAAGGTTCATTAGTTAACATTAGTTAACTACATTAGTTAACGTTAACTAATAATGAACTGCACTTATACAACATTTATTCATCTTTGTTAATGTTAATTTCGACATTTACTAATACTTTATTAAAATCTTGTTAACATGAGTTAATGCACTGTGAACTAACATGAACAAACAATGAACAGCTTTATTCATATTAACTAACATTAACAAAGATTTCATAAATACTGTAACAAATGTATTGTTCATGTTAGTTAATACATTAAATAATGTTTAATAAATGAACCTTATTGTAAAGTGTTACCGATTTAAAAAATAATTGTAATTGTAAATCCAGATGATTTATAGGATAGTTTACCCAAAAATGAAAACCGTGTCAACTTTTACTCATCCTCATTCAATATCTAATTATTGGTTAAAATGATTTTTGATTTTATGGTCATAATTTAAAAAACAATCAAACAAAACACAGTATTATAAGCCAGAAATCACTTTATTGTCTTTGTGGAATTGTGTTAATAAGCAAATAAAGCTGCAGGCCTACAACTTTCCAATACGTTAAAGTTACAATATTGTAATCATGTACACACAGTGTGTATTGCCAATGCTTCTCATTCCACAAACTGCACAAGATCTTTCTCCACGGACACGGTTTTGCTCTGATCACTGACCCCAGACCTTCATGAGCCGGTCTGTGGTTTATTTCTCAGGCCACTTCAGCCGAAAATAGAGCTTTCTGTACTCCCACTTCCAGTGAGCCCATCATTCCCACCCATCCCCACAGACTTATCCAAACACAGGGTTTCACATCATCTCCGGCTTACTGATTTACTGCTCATACTTTGTGTGTCTTGTTCGAAACACATTTTACTCTTTTAATGCAACTGAATATTTTAACAAAATCGACTTGACTACACTGAAAAAAATTATTGTTGGTTTAACCTAAAAAAGTAAGTTACCTGGTTGCCTTAAAAATTTGAGTTCATTGAAATTAAACAATTGAGTTAATGCAATGAAGGAGATTGGTTTAATCAATAGAAACTCAAAATATTATGTTATCTGAACTACATTAATTATCTATGTTGATTTGACAAAAAGTTGTTATTACAAATAATGACATTTATTTTTTACAGTGATGTAAATTCCTTATGCTACACATCTAATTTAATTATAATAAAAATATTTAAAAAAAATAACAAATACAAATAAATGAGAGAATTGTGTTTACTGTGAATTTTTACTATAATATTTTTTACAATAAATTATTCCAGAGATCTCCATTGTGGTGTTTGTTTCTTATATTATGGTTCTTTCTCCAGTCCTTTTTTACAAACAACAACAACAACATAGATGCTTGTTTCCACCACAGAAACTAACTTGCAATCGCGAGTTTATATCTCGCAATCAATACTTTTTTTTCATCGGACTTTGAGGCTTTTTTCTCAAAAAAAAAACAACAACTTGCAATTGTGGATTATATACAGTCCCAATTGCGAGATATAAACTCACAATTGCGACAAAGTCGCAATTACGAGCTAAAAATTACCTGTTTTTTTTTTTGTATTCCGTGACGAAAATAAGTTGACGTTTCCATTAAAACCAACATGGGTGGGTTAAGAATCAACTTCAAACAATTCTTGACTCTATTGTCCTCGTTATGAAGTCTACCCTTTTTACAGTGGCTTTGTTTTCGAGGGACAGGAAAGAGTTAACAATTATGGGCGCCAAAATAATGAGTCAAGGGGTGTGTGGTCTCAGGGGGAATTCTGCCTTATCATGGGTGAAGGAAAGGAACTGCAGGAAATGGAGGGAAGTGGATCGGGGGGGAAACACGTCTTCTTTCTGTGCGTGTAAGCACTAATGTTTGCCGTGGTGTTCAGAGAGTGTGTGATATTAAGTGAGTGTGTGTGTTTTTGTAGCTGGAGGAAGTGAGTGGGGGTCAACATGTGCTAATCAAAGTTATTAAAATGTGGAAAGTGTGTATAGGGTTTTGTGGGAATTTGAGATTTGAGAAGAATGTTGTGGGAGAGACGCGTTTCTGTTTGCAAAGGCAGAGGCACATTGAGAGAAAAAGACAAGTGTGTAATTGAAGAACTAGTGCTTGTGTTTGAGGCTTTGAAGCATATACTGACTAAGGCTATTATGAAAAATGTTCTTCATTTTTCAATGAAGCACTGATATGTTCCTCGTGATGAGAAAGATTAGACTCCCCCAGGCTGTGAGTGTGATGCTGGTCAGCTGTGTTGCTGGGGGCCGTATTCACAAAGCATTTTATCTTACCACTAGGAGTACTCCTAAATCGCACTAAAAGATTTTAGCTAGGAGTGTTCTCTTAAAAGTTATTCACAACGCCTTTCAGACCTACTCTTAGTAAGGAAAAATGACAACTTCTAAACTAAGAGTGAGTCTTCGTTGCTATGGATGACGTCAATTATCATGCACGAGCTTCCTCGCAATGATCACGGTGATTGGTTGTTAGATGACAGGGCCATCATGCAACGTCACAGACGCACCAAATCATGGAATTACGACATCTAAATATGTCTGTGTCCTACACAAAATAATAATAATAATGTAATCGAAATGCATATATAATGACATGTTTGTGGCAGGCCCCAGGTGAAGTGTAATTCTATAAAGGCAGAGAGAGAGAGAGAGAAGTTGTGAATTAAATTAAATTAAATCAAGGTAGCCTAATACCCTATGAAAACCGCCACTTGCCTAATAATGAAAAATACACTTGCATTAACACTTGCTTGGTTAATTGACATCATATTAGCCTAAATAGACTAGTTAAAGCAAGGAAATGTTGCTCCTATTGAAGTAATGTAATAGTTGAATGACGGTGGATTATGAACTCGCCAAAACGGAAAGAAAGCCCAACTGACGCAGGATCAGTTACTGCTGCTGGCCCAGTTGGTGCTGGAAAAAAAAAAAAAAATATATATATATATATAAGGGAAATTCGGCACTGGGATACAACATCGAGAATTGTGAAGTTTGCATCGAACACAATCGGGTATTGATGGAGTGGGTTTTCTTTCTATTCACAAACACGTCCTCATCCTGACGTGGTGCATTATTTTAATATGTGTCCCGTCTATAGCAGCGACCACACCGGCAATATCCATAAAGCTGGCTTTGTTTCTTTGGAGTTGGCGAATGTCAGGAAAACTTATGAACTGTCGAATAATATGGGGTCTACAGAGTGCATTGATGGTTTGGTGGATGGATCTGCTTACCGATGGCTGGGATATCGCTAGATCGTCGGCATTACACAATTGCATTTTCCCCGTTGCCAGGTAGCGAAGTGTTATCAAACATTTCAATTCGGCACTGATTGGGTTGTTGCGATTAGTTGGCGCTGTTATTGCATCCCTCACAAGATCCACAACATCAGTATTCCCTCAAGGTTAAGGCGGTGTCTTTGTAATAACTCCGTGTCATTGAGTGTCTCCAATACACTGTGTCGCGCGGCGATTTTAAGACCCGTTGTGAATAGGTCTTAGTGAGTTAGGAGTCCTCTCGACTTCTTTTAAGCTGTCCCAGACTTAGGTGCTACTTTTAGGGCTAAATGCTTCGTGAATTACTCTTAGTGAAAAAAATTAGGAGTCCTAAAGTTAGAAGTGACACGCCCATTATTTTTAGGAGTTGCTCCTAAATTCGCCAGTTAGGAGCTACTTTTAGCCTTAAAATTCTTTGTGAATACGGCCCCTGATCAACTAAACCGTATTTGTTCTTTGATGGAAACAGCTGCTTTGTCCAGAATGCAATACTAGCATACTGCATATTACAAAGTATATACAGTGTATTAAAAAAAGGACAACAGTAGCCTAGTGTAAAAATAAACATTACCAAAATCGATATGTAATATATATATATATATATATATATAAAAATTCGGAATTGTGAGATATAAAGAATATATAGGCCCCTATATATATATATATACATATATTAGTGCTTTCAAAATGATTAATCGCGATTAATCGTGTCTATAAAAAGTTTTTGTTTACACAACATGTGTGTGTATATATATATATATGTGACTATTTCTTTAAATTGCAAATTTATCGCTCTTAATTGCAACTTTATATCCCACAGTAATTGCGACTGTATCGCCTAATTATGACTTTATATCTCACAATTGACCGTTCGCAAAGACCCGCCCCCCTTAGTTACTGTTGCTATGTCAGACAAGTTTCGCCGCTCTCACGCCACACCATGTTCTCACGCAGTGAAAAATACATCGCGGAGCAGAGAGGACACTGACAACACACTGACAGACAGGACAGACCAGGTTACTTTTCGTTACTTTTGATAGTAAACATATTAAACAAAGTCTCACACCTTTCAAATTTGGTCATTTTTAAAAAGAAATTTAAACAATAAATACCGTTTTGTGTCTCTTTAATGTGTCTGTCAGATCGCTGTGTCGCCTCAGTTAAAGCTGCTCGTGAACCGGTCATCTCTTCCTTCTAGTTCATTTATAGCATCAAATAAACATGAATGAACATTCAGAAGGAATGTTGTTTTTAACCGCGGAAAGGCGTCAGTACACTCCGCTTCTCAAGTTCAAATCCTCCCATGTTAATCTACTAACTCTCCTGACTGCTTTGTCGGACAAAATGGCGGATGGCGAAGTATGATTGGTCAGATCACCTGTCAATCAAGCTCCCTGCGAAGGGTCAATTGCTAATTTATTTCTCATTATTCCAACAGTTATTTACATCACAGTTATACTTAGGGTTATGTGTTTTTGTTTTGTTTTTAAAGACTTTTAGTATGTTTCTCTTTGTTCAGTGTTCCCGATTGTTCCTGGGTTGTCATGGCAATTAGATCACACCTGTTTGTATTTGAGTTGATCTTGTGTAAATACTGTATACACCTTCAGTTCACTCAGTTCTTTTGTCCAGTATCGTTGGTGTTATTCATGGTTGTGCTATATCTTTCTCCTAAATTTTCCGGTACCTATTGGATTTAAGTATTAAAGACTATTTCCTTGTAATTCCTGAATTTCTCACAATTGCGACTTTATGTCTCAGTTCCGACTTTACTTCTCAAAATTGCAACTTTTTTCTCAGAATCGTGACTTTATATCTTACAATTACACATGTACATCTCCTAATTATGACTATATCTCACAATAGCACTTTTCTCATAACTGCAACTTTATATCTCAGTTGCATATTTTTTTTCCTTTATATCTTACAATTACGACTTTGTATTTTCCAATTTGTGACTATACATCACAGTTGATGATTTATTTCACATCATTTTGACTATACTTCTCACTTCGGATTCTCAAATCTCTGATTATTTAATGAGTCTGGTTAAATATTGAGAATAATCTAATTAAATAATAGACATCACTGCTAACTGTGCTTTCAGAAACTATACTGAGTACATACTGCAGAAATAGAGCGGTAATGTGTGTTGTCTGCCAAACATCGACCGCCTCTCCACCACACCCCGTCTCTGCTTCTGACGTCACCGTTTCTTACTTTCGAGAGGCCTTTCATTTTCCACTTGCTGTTAAGTAAGAAAACATGTCTAGTAAAAAACAAGCACATGCTGAATTTGGAGTCCATTATTGCATCATGCTCACTGGAGCCGTGTGTAAAATAAGCAGAAGGGTGTGTGCTCCCCCCCCCCCCCCCCCGCAAGCTTCCTCGCTCGGTGTTCGCTGGCCTGAGCTTCACTGCAGGCCCCGTGGGATCCTGTGTCAATAAAGTGAGATCGAGAACATCCAACAAACGCTCTGCTTCTCTGTTTGCAGGAGGAAGCTCCAGTCAAGCCGTCAGTGGCTCAGCTGGCTGGACGACTCAAAGGTCATGCGCTGCCAATGCCAGGAAACATGGAGGTAGTGGAACATCTGACGTCTCTGATTGGTTGTTCCTAATCAAAAATGATATTTGTTTTATTCATATGTTCATAATGTTTGGGGGGCGAAATAAACGTTGAGGAAAGGTTCAGAAACAACAATGTGTGCCACTGAAATGTCATAATCAAGACTTTCAAGCAGTGATCATGTACTGTATATGTTCCTGAAATCCAGGTGAAATCTATGAGGAGACCCCCCTGTTCTCTGGTGATAAACAACCAAAAAGATGAAGAACATGAACAAGAAAAGGTGCGCATGTGGCTTTACTGACTTATCGACTCTTCAGGTATTTGATTGTACGCTATTTTGCAGTGGAGTACCTTTTTTTTTTCATGCCAGCAAGCGCAGTATGAATTATAGATAAAATAGTTTATTTTTTTCTCAGTACAAATTTGAATTAACAGAAATTCAGTTTTAAAGGGCTCTTTACATGACATAATTTTCAAGTAAAAAAGGAAAACTTTTAATGCGTTTTGGCCGCTCATTTACACGACAGTTGCATTACAGTTATCGTGTCATTGTAAACTACAAAAATGTAGCTCATATTTTTTACAAAAACGGCTTCTACGAAGTCATAACGTAAGATACAAAGTAATGGAGCCTTTTATACATTGTCGTGTTTGTTTAGAAATAAATAATGGACAAATGGAGTCTTTGGACGCCTCAGATGTAAAGTTATTCGCTGTCAAAGTGACGCAAAAATGAATGGGAGTCAATGGGATGCTAACAGCAGGTGAAGTTCTGCTACAATGACGGCGCCCGCGGAGGCTTCAGTTTCCGGCGGATGGATTACCCCCTTGGTATTACGCATTACGTATTCAGTCTAAAGGCACGTAGTGTTTCTTTACAAAGTGACACCGCCATCTACTGGCCTGGCATTAAAAGAGTTTTTAAATCGTTTTCACAGGGATCATTTTGACAACGTTGTCGACTGTATGCAAAGCTTTTCAAAAAACGTCTCTGTCTTTAGTACATCGTTGTCATTTACCGAGTTTGATATTAGGGTACAATTAGATGAAAATTATGTAGTATAAACAGGAACGTTTTCCCTTTGTATTTTTGCATTTTTCACGCACAGACGACAATGAAACAAACGGACAATCAAAACGATCCGCATTCACACGGATCTAGAAAAGCGGCTATAAAACGCTGTATTCTGCTGCCGGGCCAGTAGTTGGCGATGTCACTTTGTAGAGAAACACTGCTCACCCTGTAGACTGTACAAGTATTGCGTATGCGCGTGACGCCACCTTTTTCACAAATTTGCATATTTGAAGTTTACACAGAGATGATAATGGTATTGTTTTAAAAAATGTGCACTTTGAAACCAGTTTTCCACAAAAGTTTGTGTATTCAGGCCCCAAAATACAATTGTTGTGTAAATGAACGGCCAAAACGCATACAAAAGTTTCTGTTTTTAGTTGAAAACGGTGCTGTGTAAACATGAGTAACTGATTAATGTTAACCCTGCTATACTCTACCTTTATGCCAGTTGTATAGTAGTGAATATAAAATGGTCTTATTCGATGTCTTTTAAAATAACTGATTTTTCTGGTACAGAAGTCGTCTAACTCTCCTCATCCGCCCAAGATGAAGTTAAAGAGTTCACCCCTCATAGAAAAACTTCAGGTGAGATCGATCTGCTGGATTATTCATTTCATACATGGTCTTAGTTTCAGACTTGCACAAGTTTATGATTTGCATTTGAAAGATGGCATCCTAGCAGCATTTTGAGGCTGCTTATCAATTTCACGTATAATTTCCGAAGTCATCTTTCACACAGGAACCTGCATGTATGCTGGGAATTGTTTGCATTTACAGTGCATTATATCTTTTCATATATGTTTTTGGTAACACTTTATTTCGATAGTTCACTTTAGACATTCCTCCTACCATGCATGCAACTAAGTTACAGTTAGTAGAATCTAAAGTGAACTATCAAAGTACCCTTTTTTGTGTATAGGCCAATTTGTTGTCTGACTTTACATTTCGTCTATACCCTGCTGTTACATTTATGAAGCTAATATGCAGTATATAGTATGCATACTATACATAGAATGCAAATGCAATTGTTCTATTTTGAAGAATAAATAGAAGTAATATACACTCTAAAAAATGCTGGGTTGTTTCAACCCATTTTTTTGGGTCAAATATGGACAAAAGCAAACATTGGGTTAAAATGTAATTTAAAAATTTTAACCCAACGGCTGGGTTTGTCCATATTTGACCCAAAATTGGGTTGAAACAACCCAGCATTTTTAGAGTGTATAATTAAACAGATGTGTCATCATCATAATAAATCATTATTCTATTAAACTGCCAAATGTGAATGTTTCTCAAGACTAGTAGGTGGTATACAGACAGTGTACTGTATATAGTACAATTTTGATTGGTGCAAACAAGCCAAGGTGTTTATGCAGCTCTTCTGCCTCCTAGTGTTCAAACTGTGCGACTGCAAGGCCAGTACCTGCACCTAAACCCCACACAGCATCTCTCCTGAGAGGTGTTTAGTTAGTTTGACCTGTCATTGGTCTGAGGAATACATCTGCTCATGAAAGGGACGGGTCACTCTGCACCGTCTCCTCCAATTGGCTCAGGCAAGCACTGTAATGAGATAAGGGCTTATCCAGCGCAGTGCTGAGCTAGACTCCACTGTAGCAGTCATGGGACAAAAGGGTTGCCGTTTCTCCCTCTTCCTGTTCTCTCCTGCACAGGTAGGAGATATTCCTTTCGGATAGGGGCTCTTTTATTTTACAGTGCGAGAGGAACTTAATCAAGCCTTTTTTTTCTGTGGCGTTTTAAGTTGCTGTTAATTGACGTGTATATATATATATCCATTGCACTTCAGCCGTATGGATAATAGGCCTAATAAATCACCTGATCGTTAAGATTGAGATCATTTGTCGGCTTTCTAGTTTGTTGTTTATCTTAGGCCAGCACCGGTGGAATATAAACTAGTCCAGAAGCCTATGAAAGAGGTCAAACCATGGGTAAGACAGTATCTATAGTCAAGAAGAAGATGATTGTATGAAGTTACATAATACTATTAATGGTCTGATGAATGTCTTTTAATCGCCATTTATAATTTTTTTAAAGTGTCCCCCCAAATTCGCCTGACACTGCCGCACTGACACTAATTTCTAGTTTTAGTTCATGAAAAAAATCATGCCTTGACCACATCAGTTTCTGATAAAGTATGTCTTTAGCAACACACTGCTCTCTGTGCCACCAAACGTAATTAATAAGGTAATTGTTCATATAATTCCTACAATTTTATGTTGTCTTATCATCAGTAAGTTGCATTATATGTTTAAATCTGCATTCTATCATCTTCTACTCTCTATATATGACCTTTAAAACCCCATATCAGTTGACCACTTGCTTTGATCATTTTACAGGAGCTTTAAAACATTTTTTTCTTCTCTCTTTCAGGCCAATCTTGCTCTCTCTCCAACCGTCCTGCTCTCCCCACCCAAAAGTCCAGAGTCTAAAGAGCCGCCCACCGCGTCCAGTCCCATCAGCCCCCCCTGCTGCTCCGTGAGCTCCACCCTGCAGCCCGTTCATCTGTCCTGTGAAGATGAGGCGCCGGTCAGCTTCGAGCAGCCGGTCGAGGGCACTCCACTGCCCAGCATCAACAAGGTCAGCTAGCTTCATGTCACCTTCAAATGCAACTAAATACATTTTAAATGGTTTTCTTCACTGATGTTTGGGAACTTACCTACAATGTGACACAAACCCGTCTTTCAGAACGAAGATTTGGTTCAGATACAGAAGTGGCATTCACTTACATTCAGTACAAAACATTTACAACTACTTAAACATGGCTCGATACAAATTTGTTACTTCAGAACAGTGGAAATGTACGGTGCCCTAAAGGGACACAGTGATGGCAAAATAATAATAATAATAAGATGGGACGAAATGCAAAGTTTCACGGGGAATGCAATACTTTTTGAGAGAAGACAATTTTTTGGAGGGTAACGTAATACTTTTGCAAGAGAACGCAACGTTTGATGGGAAAACGCAATACTTTTGCGAGAGAAGACACATTTTCTTGGGGTAACGCAATACTTTGCAAGAGGATAAAATGTTCTTGGAGGAACGTAATAATTTAATGAGAAAATGCAAAGTTTATGGAGGACTGAAATACTTTTGCGAAAGAATACACATTTTCTTGGGGGAACGCATACTTTTACGAGAGAACGGAAAGTTTCATTGAGGAACGCAATACTTTTGCAAGAGAATAAAATGTTTTTGGGGGAACGTAATAATTTAACGAGAAAATGCTAATTTTAATGTGGGAACGAAAAACTTTTGCGAGAGAATACACATTTTCTTGGGGAAACTGCGAACCTTTTGCGAGAGAACGCAAAGATTCATGGGGGAACCGCAATACTTTTGCGAGAGAACGCAAAGATTCATGGGGGAAACGTAATACTTTTGCGAGAGAAGACACATTTTCTTGGGGTAACGCAATACTTTTGCAAGAGGATAAAAATGTTCTTGGAGGAACGTAATAATTTAATGAGAAAATGCAAAGTTTATGGAGGACTGAAATACTTTTGCGAAAGAATACACATTTTCTTGGGGGAACGCGGAAAGTTTCATGGAGGAACGCAATACTTTTGCAAGAGAATAAAAATGTTTTTGGGGGAACGTAATAATTTAACGAGAAAATGCTAAATTTATGGGGGAATAAAAAACTTTTGCGAGAGAATACGGTCCCACTTTATGATTAAGTGGCTTTAAGTACTATGTACTTACATCGAAAAATAAGTACAATGTACTTATTGTGTTCATGTTGTATTGTAAAACACTTTTGCTGCTATTGAGATGTGATACGGGTAAGGTTAGGGACAGGTGTGGTGGTAAGGTTAAGTTTAAGGGTGGTTAAGGTGTAAGGGAAGGCTCAACAGTGTAATTACAAATGTAATTACATACATTAATTACAGCTGTAATTATATGCAGGTATTTTAAAAATATAAGTACAATGTAAAAAACATGTATGTTACACAATAAGTCCATTGTATCAAATTAGTAATTCAATGTAAGTACATAGTACTTAAAGCCACTTAATATAAAGTGGGACCGGGGAGAATACCCATTTTCTTGGGGAAAACGCAATACTTTTGCGAGAGAACGCAAAGATTAATTGGGAACGTAATACTTTTGCGAGAGAATACAAATTTTCTTGGGGTAACGCAATACTTTTGCAAGAGGACGCAAAGTTTCATTGGGGAACGTATTACTTTTGAGAGAAAACGCAAAAGTGTCATGGGGAAAACGCAATACTTTTGCGAGAGAATACCATTTTTCTTGGCGTTACAATACTTTTGCGAGAGAATAAAAATGTTCTTGGAGGAACGTAAAAATTTTATGAGAAAATGCAAAGTTTATGGAGGACTGAAATACTTTTGCAAGAGAATACACATTTTCTTGGGGGAACGCAATACTTTTACGAGAGAATAAAAATGTTTTTGGGGGAACGTAATAATTTAACGAGAAAATGCTATATTTATGGGGGAACAAAAACTTTTGCGAGAGAATACACATTTTCTTGGGGGAAAATGCGAAACTTTTGCGAGAGAACGCAAAGATTAATTGGGGGTAAACGCAATACTTTTGCGAGAGAACGCAAAGATTCATTTGTGAACGCAATACTTTAGCGAGAGAATACACATTTTCTTGGGGAAACGCAAAACTTTTACTAGAGAATGGAAGTTTCATGGGGGAACTCAACACTTTTGTGAGAGAATACAAATTTTCCTCAAGAGAACCTAGTACTTTTGCGAGAAAACCGAAGCTCTTTTTTCCCCCATCACTATTTAAATTGTAAGTAAATGAATACCAAACACGCTGTGACAGGATTAGATAACGTCAGTAAATAATTACTGGTACTTTGCAAAGCTGTAATCCCATAATACAATATATGACTGTGGGTGATTAAATGAAGTTTAGCTGGCCATTGATGACCTGTATTTGTTGCAGGACTAATGTGAATGGCAAAACCTGATCTCTTGAAAGTTCAGCAGTAACCGTTCACAGTCTTGCTGTTTCTCAGAGAATCTGTGATGTGTGCAGAACGAGATCTGATGATATCAGCAGGAAGGTGCACGTCCCCTTGCGTGCTTAAGCTCGGAGTAAGCCAATAGAGACTGTCCCATGCACTGCCCGAGGACATAACAGGGTTTGAGAACTGTAATCCAATCAGGCCAATTTCTGCATCTCACCATCTGTACCTCTCCTAAGAGCATTCACTACAGATTCCAGCCATGATAGGTGTCGTTTGTACTCTGTTAAAGGAGTGTTTAGGCTCCTGAACTATGCTTTATGGTTAGTCCTTGAGAACTATCTCCCATAATGCATTTGGCCTCAACTTAACCGTACAATTTCAGTGTGACAAAAGAATAGGTAGTCATATCAACTGCGAATTTTAACTTTTCTTTGACATTCTGAAATGTGTATCATTGGGTATTTCATACTGCAAGTACAACATTTTCCTGGATCAACATCTTTGTTGATCCCGGAACAACATTCCAATCAACCAATCAGATTTGAGGGGACACGTTTACAGTTTATGTCAAGTTTAGGCTTACAACCAGGGTTATGTGCTTCTACATCAGTTTTATTCACCTATAACTTCCCTTTGATTTTAGGAGAAGTTATGGATAGGGGTTAGATTTAGGGGTAGAGTTATGACCAGGGCCACATGGAATCTGGAAATGTAGATATACATCTATATATGACGAAAGTATGATATATTTTCTACTATTTGCTACAGCAATATCGGCGCATAGCTCAAATAACAGATCCGTCTATTCACTGCCGATCATAATATCAAATTGCTATATGGACTAGTGACTGTGAATATAAAGACTGCTATCAAAGTCTGATTGTTCAGCGAGTCTCGTAAAATGAGTGCCGCAGGTTCATGTACTACACACACTCAAGTACACGTTCATCTTCAGCATTTCATCGTCAGATACACTCAGAAACCCGTCAAAATAAAAGTTCGGTTTAACGTGAAGAAAGGATCACAGAAATGTATTCCTATTGTACAATCGAATCGAACGTACATCTCAAAGTAACTAACAATAGGCTAATAATAATTATTTATTTATGAAATATATTTAAAATTTACTTAAAAATAAAAAAAAAATTAAGGAATATCAAACAATTTCACATTATTTTATATAACCAGTAAACCTCTGTTGTGCAGCACCTTTTATCAGTTGATTTGATTACAAACCTTTTGATAATAAATTTGTATTTATGCTATTTATTTTTTAAATCTGTTTTCCTGGCACAAAATAAGCCAATGTAAAGGCTTAGTAAAAAAAACACACAAAAAAACACCAGTTTCTTTAAAAAATACCGTGATGCAGTTTTTTGCCATCAAACCACGAGCACTAATATTAACACGTTGAAGTGCTTTTATTTCCATGTAGCCTAATATATATTGCATAACATATATAAACAATAATATATCTTATTGTGTGTGTGTGTGTATATATATATATATATATATATCTATATATATACATTATATATAATTTTTACAAAAAAAATCTACATAATTCCGCAGATTTTTCCAAAAGTTTAGCACAGAAATCACAAAAAAAGTCTGCAGATTCCTTGTGTTATGACTACATTTTCAGACAGGAATGTTGTTCCAGGATCAACACATGTCTGTCTTGGCAAACTCCCCAGTGACCCTTAAGGTGACAGGAAGTATTCCAGCTAACAGGGGAGATTCCCAGACTTTGGCTCACGTTGTCAAGGGTTCTTTCAGTTATAAAATAAAGTACTTCCAGTAACGTTAATAAAATGTTTGTTCAAAGTTATCTGGTCTTTAACAATGTTCTCAAAACGTTAGGACAAAATATTTTTTTGATA
The DNA here is from genome assembly GCA_033366665.1 of Phoxinus dragarum. Lineage (NCBI taxonomy): Eukaryota > Metazoa > Chordata > Actinopteri > Cypriniformes > Leuciscidae > Phoxinus > Phoxinus dragarum. The sequence goes on along the minus strand of JARPMJ010001141.1, from coordinate 51,622 downwards.
CATTTTTCATGAAAAAAAAAAGTTTTAGTTTAGTTTTAATAATATTGTTTAAATGTTACTAATTTTTCAGAACGTTCATAGAACATCGAAAAAATTATGTCTCAATAATGTTTGCAAAATTCTAAAATGGAGTGTTCCCTTAAATTCGCCAAACCTAGAGAAACCGTTGAACATTTTGAACATTCAGAAATTTGGAGATTACCGTATATCCCTTATATTTCAGAAATCATGCTGTGCCTGTTTTCTATCAGAAACAGAACGAATGATGCCAAATTTGCAAATAAATCTCTCTTTTGATCGTATCTGACCGACAGATTTGCAAAAAGGTCTGAATTTGTTTGTGATTCAATTTGCCTATGGCTAGAAACATCCCGTATGTAGTTCACTGCTTGTCCAGTATGCTAGGATTACATTATACATAGCTTACTGAAGGTTGTCAATGGTTACTCTGAGTCCAGGTTTAAAATAAAGCTACTAAATCCTGTTTTTGTTGTATGTCCTTAAAATCTAGTATAATCCGATGTGAGTCCTGTCAGTGAAGAGCAACACAACAGCTCTGTCTGCAAATGATAGGTGAAGAAGATAGGTAGAGAAGAATGTGGATAACAAATTTGCTTTTATTTCAATTAGTATTGAAAAGTATTGATAAAAACACTGCAATTAAAACCTTTATAACTTTTTGAAGGGCCATTACCACAGTAATGAATGACTCAATACATTTAGCCCTGGTAAATCATAAATATTTGGTTACAGTCTTCATTTCACCCAATATTTGTGTATTTTTATGATGTCAGAGTACTGTTTTGTTAGCTTAGCAAAATGCTAATGCCAAACTGCTGGAATGAATTGAGGCTATTTGTGTGGCAGTTGCTGCCGATGTAACGTGATTAACTTATGGGGTTCTGTCCCATGGCAACTAACTACGTTTTGGTACAACAGATGCAGTCTTTATTTATTAAACCTTGTGTACGAAATCAACTTGTACTCGGCTAGTCTGATTTTGTGTATTCACTCCACAGAGTCGAGCCAGGCTGTCTTTCAAGCGCCGGCTGCCCACACGGCTACACAGGAAGTCAGCATGTGACGAGGCAAAAGTGAATGAAGGATAATGACTTTCGCTTCAACCCAGATACTCCACTTCAGAATGGGGATGCTGGGGAACTGGTTGGTGGGCCTTTGCAGGAGAATACAGCAGATAAAACAGACTCTGCTCAACCCACCCAATGACCCACCAGCAGGACAAAGACAGGACAGAGCACAACGATGCATCCCGAGAAAACGAGTGGACTGAAGTAACCCACACAGCAAAAGTGGAAGAAGTAACTGAGGGAGGATTTGAACCTTCTGACTGTAAACGGGCCCAAGAGGAAGAGACAGAAGAGGACAGGGCAGAAGTCAAAGAGGACAAGGAAGTGCTGGATGCAGAGAACAACTCAGAATAGACGTAGAAAGGCCAAAGCTCATCAAAATGGATTATTTTGCAAGATAAGCATTGCTTTAGCAAACTAGAATTGTGGGAAGGTTATTTCAGACGACAGACGAATTAACGGAGTCTCTAAAAAATAAAAAACAGACTCCAGGATGGATGAAGATAGACTCTTTTCTTTTAGGTTTGTGGATTTGGGACTTAATATTGCTAAAGCAAATATCACGCAAAAGGTTAGCATGTTATCAACTCATCCGCATGGCATTTTACGTTTTGGCGAGTTGGTGGTGAATTTGTACGATCTCATTTGTACGTTTTGCGTCTATTGCATCGGTTTACGCCTCACTGTGGGTTATATGTTTAAGGATGGACCCTTCATGCTTACTTTTTTCTGAAACGTATTTTTCGTACAAATCACATTGTATTATTCATACGAATTCGCCACCAATCTGCCAAAATGGAAAATAGTTATGTTTTCTCAAGAGTTCGGATTGGATTTAAGTTTTTATTTATACTCTATGCATCGATTTAATTGCTTTCTTATGCTTTTAAGTAAACTTGTGTTGGATTATTATTTGCTGTTCAGAAAATGAGGACGCTTTCAGCTTTGGAGAGCATTCTCCATTTTGAAAAGCACTTTTCGAGCCTTTACCCTATATATGAATGATCATGCTATTTAGTTTAGGACTGAAATAAGTGTTTTGCACTTTTTTTTGGACAGTAAGAAACGAACCAATCAGAAACGTACTGTACCTGTCAATCATTTGAGTGTTTGGGTTCCGCCAACATTGGTTTGGTTGGAGGGTTTATTGAGGTTTATGTGTAGTTGAAGTTGCAAAAAAAGAAGCCACTTACTGCACTTTTACTTTCGGATTGTTATTGAAGTTTTCTTTTTTGTTAAATCTTGCGAGCATGGTAAACGAGCTAAATACAAACCAAAAAGTGGCAGAGATATTGCAAAAAGCCAAATTTACCTGCAGTCTCCATTGCTATGCAAAATATTGTATTTTTGAATGAAAAAGCCTGAGATGTATCACTGTGACTGCAACGCTACTGTACTGCAATGACCTTTTATATCCGTATAAGACTGAATAAAGAGCTTTATTTACGCTTACCGGATGCTTTCCTTTATTACATACAGCTGTAATTTAGGGTTAACAGTTGTAATTGTTAATCTTGAACAATTATATTTGCTCTTTTTTCATAGTTCTTAAAAATCGCCCTGTACTCACCCACTTCTTTTCTTCAGTGGAACTCAAGAGTTAATATTGCAGAATGGCTTTTTTTCAATACAATGAAAGTTAAAAATCCCAAACGAATCTCTTAAATATCAATTTTCCATTGAAATATTACATATCAAAATGGCAATTGTGATTGGGCACAAGACATGTGAAAACCAATGACAGAACTTTGGTTTGATGTCTTGCCATGGTGTATTTGAACGAGTTCAAATTAATTTGGACTTAAAGGGATATTCACCCAAAAATGAATGTCATCAAGTTGCGCCAAACCTAAATGTATTTTGTTGAACACAAAAGAATATATTTTGAAGATTATGGGTAACCAAACAGTTGATGGGCCCCATTGACTTCCATAGCTATGTAAAAAATAATTTAAAAAATACTATGGAAATAAATGGGGCCCATCAACTGTTTACTACGGAAGCCTGAACCACAACGTAAAAAAAAAAAATGTAGAAAAAATATTTAGAAATTAAAGTAAAAACAAATCTTCTTTTGTGTTCAGCAGAAGAAATAAATTCATACAGGTTTGGTACACCTTGAGGGTGAGAAAATGATGATAGAAGTTTCATATTTGGGTGAACTATCCATTTAAAGTCTCTTTCTCACACAATGCTGTTTCTTCAGAAGAATAGCGCAAAAGGTTGTGTAACTACTCGAAATACAGCCACCGTCCTAATTCTCTGTAATGCAGGGTGAACACACTTTAAAAGCTCAAAACCAATTATTTTGTGTTCCACTGATAAAATATGGTTTGAGAAATTCACGGGGTGAGAAAGCTGAATTTTCATTGCTGGTTGAATTCATTACTTCATTCATTTACTATTATTGTTTAATTCATTACATGTGCTCAAAATGCAGTTGTGTCCACAAGGGGGCAGACGGATGGACACACCTGTGTTTACCTGAAAACATTTGAATGCCAACATTTGGTGTCATTGGTACGGTGTATGAATCACAATCGTCAATGGAAGACAATTAACTTACGACCTCAGCAAAGGCGTTAATGACCGACAGTTCCTGTAACAACATCCCAGCTCAGCTGTAGCCTACTTTTCAGTTTCGCTTTATTATACACAGACAGTCCTCGCAATTGAAATACGAGACACACTTTAACACTTGGTGTTAACCTGTATTATCATTATCAGCATCCACATTGAGAAGAAACATTGAATCAGCTTATTTATTCTTTATTAAACAAATGTAACAGTTGTGAACACGGCATTTCTAGCCATAACACAGCTCCGAGGATTCGCGGTAGGCTACTCATTGGCTCAGTCAGTCAGTTCCGGGGTGTTTCGCAGGTTGTCTGTTTAAATAGTGTCTATGGAAGTATGAGCGTCGTGCTGGAGTTAGAGCCTTTAAAAGCTACCTGTGACAACAATAACGACCCCGGTGACCAAGGACTTGAGGTAAATTGTCAAAAATGTTTCTTTTATTCATTCTAACCTAGTCTTATGTTGACGAATAGTTTACTCTGTCTGGGCAAGCGCGTACAAGTTCAGAGAGCACTATACAGTTTTAACCTGAGGGACTTGAATTGTCTCTTTTGATCGAAGGATCTATGGAAAAAACGCTTTGATTTTACTTAGTACAAAAAGTACTGTAGTTGTAGCCAGGCTACCTTAAATGCATGACCTGAATTATTAGGATATTATGTAGGCTACATTATTGCATTCCAGCTTCATAGAAGGCTACCATATGTCCCCAGCTGAAAAGTTTGCTGTTGCTGGTCTTGCGTTAAGCGCTATTTGCTGGTTTAAACTTGTCTCCCACCCTGGCCAAGATGGTCTTCAGCTAGTTTAATGATTCTCCTAAAAACTTATAAAACCAGGCAAACAGACAGACCAAGCTTGGAGACCAGCTAAGATAAGCAAACCATCTTTGGCTTGTTTACATGGCCATTAATGAATTATGATATTATGTGGATAAGTGACCTGATAAGTGACTCTCAATTTTTTATTTCTTATCTGTTATTTCATTATTATTCTGTAAAACACACTACACTAGACATTCAATTCATACATGAAATGACTTGAATACAGGAAAAAATTTACCTTGAAAAACAAACACACCCACACTTCTGGGCAAAAAAAATAAAAAATATTTGGGCAAAGGCCAAAATGGCTAAATGCTTTTAGTGGTCTTAACCACAAATATTGTCCAGGAAATTAGCTAAAAATAAGCAAATGCACTGTTTAAAAAGGCATTGTTGTCTCAGAAAAACATCAAAGACATAGTTGCATGGTGATGTTCCTTAACAGTGTCTTCGAATCGAAAATCTGGCGAGAAATATTATAATAATGCATCTCTACCACAGTGAAGCTTGGGGGAAGAGGTGTCATTGTGTGGGGAGCCTTTTAGCTGCTGGTATTGGTGAGATACTTCACTGTGCAAAGTCATACCCCCGGTTCAGACAAGGCTTGAGACTAGTCCCTGTTTTAAAGGGATAGTTCACCCCAAAATGAAAATTACCGCATGATTTTCTCACCCTCAAGCCATCCTAGGTGTATATGACATTCTTCTCTCAGACAAATACAATCGGAGTTATATTTAAAAAAATGTCCTGGCCGTTTCTGTTTGGAGTCGAAAGACTAACCCCTGACCCGACGCACAACGTATGACGAACGCGGATGCGTAGTATACGGAGTATAGAGCAAAACAAAACACCAGTCATGGAATAAAAGTCTAAAACGACAATTTTTAAAGAGAAATGTCGGAGGAGCTTGAGTTTGTTTCTCAGCCCTGTTTATTTGAACTGCGAGAGGCGTCAAGACTTACATTACTCCTGCATCCTACATCATACATCTTCAAGTGTTACTCTTTTGCCGTAAGTCGAATTGCGTAGGGCGTCTGCCGGAAGCTAGTTATTTTAGTCGGTAAAGTTTTAAATATGGATATTTTTCTTATACAAACACATCGCTTCGCTTCAGAAGGCCTTTATTAACCCCCCAGGTTAATTATTGTATTTGTCTAAAAAAGAATGACATATACACCTAGGATGGCTTGATGTTGAGTAAATCATTCATGATTGCAATATGCCATAGGTGGGTGCTTCTGGCACTGGTATAGTAGGAGCTCTCTCCATCTTCTACAAAATATAAGAAAGACAAAACGTTTAAGCCACTTCGTGGTGGACTGGCTTCCTGGAAGTATGGTGTTCACATTGTAAAACTAATGCTAATGTCTACAATATCAGTAATTGTAACCTTAAAACTCATAATTCAGGTGAAAAGTATTATATCAACTCATATTTATAGTAAATCAACAAAACAGAGGACTCTACTCACCCCTGTTACTTTAACTAACTCCTGTTATTTTTCATACAAGTAACAGGACTGAAAGTAACAGGGTTGAGTTTTTAAGCAAAACGTTATCAAGTACATGGCATATGGCCACATATCATACATGCTAATAGTGAGGACACTGAGCAAATTCTAGTTACTTGCCAAAAGTTAATATTTTTAAAATAAACAAATAAAATCTAAGAAAACAATTTAGGTAACAGGACAGTATGTTGAGATTAACCTTCTCAGTCATAGTTACAATGTCATCAAATATACAGAAATCAAAATGAGAGTACTTACTTATGGTCTTCCCATTGCCTTCAGAAGATCTCATGAAAAAAAAAATACATTTTAAAACAGATTGGATGTCACACAACAATGCAAAAAAAAAAAAATCAGATTTCTGAAGGATTTTAATAATTATATTTCATGGTAAAGTTTAGAGATAGCGAGTGGGGACATGCAGAAAATCTTTTTTCAGAATTTTTTTTTAGTGTTCTATGTAGTTTTTATTTATGTTTTTAATTATACATTTCAAATTTGTAGTTAGCTTAATGTGTTGGACATTTTGCTTAATAATAAAATGTATTTTAGAATTAATTTTCATGCAATTTTATACATATAATGTTCTGGGGACAGAAATGTCACCCTTTAGGTGGAATGGCTCATGAGCTAATTTAAATTTTTTGGGGAACTATCCCTTTAACTGAAAGCAACTTCCACTGGCACATCTTAAAATATGTCAGTGCCATTGTTTTGTCTCAAGATGCACAGCAGTAATGTTTTTTTTTTCTAAAGCACGTTTATAAAAGCTACTTTAATGTCCTAATTGAACCAAGGTCTAATCCTGACTTAATCTAAGCCCTGTCTGTGAAACCAGGCCTTAAGAGTTTATTTTATTTTATTGCTTACACACAATTTCTGAAACTATGGCTCCATTTCTTTAAACTCGACTCATAAAACTACAACAAAAAAATCACACATCTCTTGAAAAAACTAATTTTTTTATAGTAACTCTATACACAAACCATCAAATGATTAGCCATACGCACTTCTTCATAAACACTACTATATTGTGTCTTATGCTTGTTCAGTGTGTAATTGATGAATTGTACAGTTATTGAACTGAATCAACACTGAACTGACTTGAGCTTGAGAAACAGAGGTGACTTGACTTGTATATATTTATAAAATAAAGAGAAATGCAAGGATGAAAAATGTATTTGATTTCTCAAAACATTGAGTTTCAAAATTCAAATTTGGTATATTTACAGTACACTATAAACAAAGGGGTAAAAATAAATAATTCCTCCCTCAAAAACAATGAGTTTTGATTTCTAAGTGAACAAATCATGTATAAGTGTTTTCACACATGACCGTTGGGTGTAGGTAATTGGGAAATGATTGTGCCATCTGTATATGGCAGTGTTTCCCAAAGGAAACGCAAGAGCCGTTAGTTGAGTAATGTGTCTAATGTAGAGAACGGTGTTTGGCATTTTGCAAAAGGTTTGATAAAGTGCAAAAGCAGATAAAGTGCTTGCAGTTTTGCAGACTTGGTCTGAAGATTAGGTTTAAGAGTCGTTGGTTTCACTGAGTGGGCCTCAAGTATCACTTTTAGTGTCTAAGCCAGTTTAAAAAGCTGTAATGCTTTGGAGTGCAGGAAAATATTGCAGAACAACTTGCTTCCCACAAATGAAAAGTTATCTAAAGAGGAATGATCAGATTATATTTTTCAACAAGACAAGTTACAACGCTCCTGCCCAAATTGGAAAGACAACCAAGAAGTGGCTTGAGAACAAGTCCATCAGGCTCATGTTTTAGTATCAGAGTCCAGATTTGAACCATTAAGAACCATGTGTGGGTGTGTGTGTGTGTGTGTGTGTATATATGTGTGTGTGTGTGTGTGTATATATATATATATATATATATATATATATATATATATATATATATATATATATATATATACACTGTATATACCAAGTGGATAGGAAATGTTTACATAATGGTTGCATGAGTCGTTTTTTCAAAAGTGTATTATATAAACTTATATACACAAAACCATATGAAAACAACATGATTACAAACAGTACATTTCTAAGAACGTGGCACGTTTTAAAACTAGTTTTTCCCCTTCTTTTTAAAAGATTTACTCTTTTCTTCCTTTTGTTCTTTTCTCTTTTATGACATTGACCCAGTTGCCATGTTTGGTACTGTTTTGTTAGTGGCCGTCACTAAAGGTATATTTTTGTTAGCAGAGTACACAGACAACACACGAAATACTATTTCACCAACCAGTCTCTCTGACTGGCACACTTTATTTAAACAAAAACACCTGCATTCATTCAGTCACTGATTAGGTCACATGACCTGGGTCACAAAAATAAAACAGGAAAAACAAATACAAATGAGAGCATAATATTTGCACATCTTAACAATTTTAAAACACTGCAACTGTACAGAGCAATATTTTTCTCTTAATATATGTGTATATTGTGTAAATTGTGCAAGTGTTCACACAGGTGATTCCAGGAAATGGATCTTGCACATACAACATCGGATCGGGGACAGATGAAGTTTCTAATCTTCTATCAACAACGCCACAGGTAAATGTCTTTTACTCATAACTTTTGATTGGCTGAAGAAATCAATGATTTACATTTGTCAGACGCTTTTATCCAAAGTGATTTACATTGCATTTAATAAGGTATACATTCTTATCAGTTCATGCATTCCCTGGGAGTTGAATCCGTGATCTTCCTGTTGCTAGTGGCATTCTCCAATGTTTGAGCTACAGGGAAGGCTTTAAAATAAATGAATCTGATGGTTTTGTGCCAAAGCAAAGCCATTTTTTGACATGCATAACCATTTGGACATTTTCAATGTACTGAATGTCAAAATGGGGTTGCTTTACAAAACCATCATAGTTTCTTTCATTCAACTACATAAGCTGGTCCTTCCACTTTGTCTTGCATGCGCTGAAACTTGATATGCAATGACTCAAATAAAAAAGTATGCATATACAAAAAAGTGTGCCTCTAATCTCTATTTTCACTCATGTTATTCAAGAAAGCTTCACTTGATATGTGCGCACTGACACCTCGTGCAGAGATGAGACAGCAAACTGATGCTTTAGTTTAGTTGGACCTGTCTGGATTTGTGTTTTCAGGCCGCTGAGAACAATGGGATACAGCTAGAAGTGGATGAAGTCGATGCCTATACTGACTCACAAACTGAAACCTCAAAGGTAAATCTGAAAACTAGAAGCCATTATTTAGGTGTATATATACATGGGGAAATAATGTGTATAGTAAAATGTGGTGCATGTTTATTCCTCCTGAGTATATTAGTCCAGTTAAGTGCACTATTTTTTTTATTTATTAAGAGGATGTGTGGTCAAGATCACTGGTCCTGAAAACTGTTTGCAAAAGCAAATATGTGTGCACTGTAAATGAAACGGCTCTCAGTATCCGGACTTGCCTTTGAACAACACTGAGATACAGTAAGAACACCTTGTGATTGCAGTGGCGAAGGGAGTTGCAGAGCCTGAAGACAGAACTGAATGAGGTGGTGGTGTGGAAACTCAAACTATGGATGGTGATACTTCTCGTCTTCTTCACCATCACTCTGGTTATTGGGATCTCATTGATTGTGTGTGCAGGTATAGATTCTCCATTCTGTTTCATTGTCTACTATGAGTGTTATTGATTATGTCACTAGTGCAATCTTGTTTCTTTGTATTACAGCCTGGTTAAAAGTTATGTCTGCATAATTTGGTATGTTTTATTTCATCACAAATAAAACAAATGACTCCAAGCACAACAACACCTACAAAATCTTTAACAAAACTTTCATTGTAATATTTAAAGCAAAGCTATGCATTTTGGGGAATTTCTTCGCTGTATTATCGCTTTTTGCTCGCAGGTTTCTCTATAGAGCTCCCCCTACAGCTTCGGAATAGATATTTGACAACACTGTCGTAAAAACTCGTTGGTGACTCTCAGATACCAGAGGCTAGTAGATCAACGACATCAAAGCAGACGGGACATTCTTTACAACGTCTTCTTCATTCCGGTTCGAACAGCGTGAGGGAGCGCAATAATGACAGAATTTTCTTTTGCCGTAAAGCAATTAGTTAAATCGTAAGACCTGATATCACGCGATACTTCCTGACGCTGAGGCCGGTTGTTGCAAGGGTGGTTTTTCCGCTCACAGGCGATAGGGGGAAGCGAGACGGCCACCATTCAACCCGAAAAAAGTCATATAACCATTCCAATGACTCCAAAGCTGTTCAGTTAAGGTAAATTAAGCTAAAAAAAAACCCTGCATAGTTCGCCTTTAAATGTTCTTCACTGAACCATCAATGCCAATAAATAACTTAAAGTAACACCAGGTAACTTCTGCTCTCGGGGTCCCCCTAGAGTTGGGAAACAGTATTGTCCTCTACTACTGTCGTAAACTCTGTCATCCTACACGCACGTGCATTTGTTGACAACCATGATAGCCCCTCTTATATACTGTCTATGGATAGCCCTGAACACTGTAGGAGGAGTTCACATGCAGGTGTTCTGCTTGCGTCGCGTGTGAAATGTCTTCATCCAGGTACAGTGGCATATATTTCAGCATGTCATATGAATATAATTTCATGGGTTTTATTTTTTTTCAAACGACAAATGATCGCGATGCTCACGTTTACAAGCCAGCATCATTAGAGTAGACTAGTGTATTGGTTACCGTTTTACTGAATCTATATGTTACTTCAATGCAATGTTTGAGTGGTAGATAACCATATATCGTTAATATTATAATATCAAGCTACCATAGATGAATCTGCAAATTTTACAAATCGATTTGCATTATAGCTTGAGGCAAGACAAATAAACAAATATCACAGACATGTTAGGTATCCTAAAATATGATTTTGTACATCTTATATATTTACTTGCAAGAATGTAGCCCCTACCAAACTTGTACACGCCCTTTAGACATAGGCTTTCATTTGATATTTTTTATAACATAGTCAGGCAGACAAAAAAATACAAAAAACAAAGAGATAGTATGCAAGCAATATACTTACTAGTCCAAAAGCATGACAGCCAAGTCCGCATCGGTCGGGCACCCCTCCTCCTCCTTCAGCTCACGCCAGCGAGAAAACGCTGGCCCAATGTTGATCCTTTAATGCGATCACTTTCTCGTTTCCTCTTTTTGCTTTCCTCCGACAAAACCTTTGCTTTCTTGCTTTTCTGTGCTGCTTCGTCCATGACTATAACATTTGGCAAACAAACGCTAGTTTGGCTTGCACGTCCGATTTTAAGGAAGTGGGGGTGGTGGTGGAAGTGACGTATGTGCCGTAAAGCAGTCGAACTTTGTAGTTCTCTTTGTTCGCCGGTTACTACCCGAAACCCGAAGTTTAAAAGTACGATTAAAAACGCTACAAACCCCGTCAGGCTATGGCAGACGTGTCATTCAACCTATTGTAAGTCGATGTACCATCACAAGAGACGAAGGTTGAAAAGTTACCTAGTGCTGCTTTAAGTGTGTAGATCTCATGTATTGTGAATATTTTGAGAACAGGAAGGGGCCAAGCACCGAACCTTGAGGTACTTCAGTGGTTAGCTGATATTGCTTAGATACTGCTTCCCTAAAAGTCATCATGCAGAATCTACCCATGCACAGTGTGTAAAGGGTAGATTATTAAACCTGCATTGTTCCCTTTTAGATAAAGGGTGAAGATGTACATTTTTCTACGCCGTGAGAATTGCGTGATTGTTTTGCGTGATGCATTATCCTTCTGCAATGAGCAGCTTTTAGCCACCTAGTACAAAAAATTAGACGTGGAGACTGAAAGTTTACGTTTAATGCCTCTAAAAAATAAGAAATTAAGAAAACAAATTATCTAGAAAAAAGTGATTTTCCTTAAACCTTGAATACATGTGTACACTTCTTTGTATGGTGTGCTCACGTCATAATTCCAACTTGTAATAAGTGTTCACGTACTCGTAGAACTTGTAATTACAACTTGTAAACTGGGAATTTTCGGAAAGCTCAGACTTGTGTCCTCCACTTCTGGGCTGCGTCTAAAAACTGATAAATGCTGCCTTCGGAGGTGTCATTTCAAGGTAGGAAGGCATCAAGGCACGTCCGAATCCAATGTTAGCTTGAGCTTCACTTCCTGTCTCCTGAGATACCTTCATCTGATCAAGTTTTGAAGACCGCATACATGTATCCATCACTGCCTTTGATATCCCACAATCCTGCGCTTTCCATTCTGTGACAGTTGAGCTAAAGATGGCGTCTGACAGTTGCAGTTGGTGGTCAGTTTGTGTAAATGTACGTTTTTGATCAACAGTTTACACTTTTTATGTCATTTCTAGCTAGAAATGATTGTAGTAATTAAATACTCGCCTAGTTTTCACCAAAGCTTGCCCTATTTATAGATGATTAAACCATTATTCTGCCTCAGAAGTCCTTCGTACACAAACACAGCCAGCAAAGTCAGCGAGGCAACAAGTCTAAGCTTTGGGACGCAGCCACAGTCATAAGGACTGCAAGAGTCCTCTCTTCCCGTTTTACTTTTTTCACCATGTTATTCACGCCACATGGTACACCAGATCATACATCTGAACCAAAAAATATTATGTCATTGACCCTTACAGCCTCTTGCGCCATGCAGGTCATGACAGATTTTGAGTTTTTCCAGTTCTTCTAATTCATTAACATTATAGAGCGTATTTGGTCACTTTAACCTCAGCTTCCTGTTTTTAGCTGATGCCAGTCGGATCTGGCTTGAACATATGACTTTACAAATTGATGTTTAAAGTAGTGAGACCAGACAAGCCTTTCTCTATGAATCTGATGGAACCATGACAGAAATAATCACAAGATAATTCATACTTTACTCATTTAATAATATTTTAACAGCATAAACTTCACGATCATGTCTTGATGTGTCTGCTGAGTCCGTAGCCTTTTTTAAGAAACTGCTGAAGACGTATCTTTTTCGGCAGCACTTGATCCAGTAATACTAACACTTTCTTCTCTATTCTAACTTAAAATAATAATAATTGCGTTGGATTGTGTTGTGAAGGGTCATAGCACTTACATACTGTTGTCCTACTGCTAGTTTAATTGCTTCTATTGTTTCTCATTTGTAAGTCGCTTTGGATAAAAGCGTCTGCTAAATGAATAAATGTAAATTTTAAGTAGTTCCTGTATAACAATCCGATTCTGAGTGTTGTTTTGTAACCCTCTTGTGTTTTGCAGTTATTGATGATGATGGGGATGAAAATTATGACAAATCATCATTCGTGGTGAAGCGCTTCTTCAGAGGGAATTTTACTCTGGACAACAGCAGTTTCACTTCAGACCGAGAGATACTGCAGGTCCATTATGCCTCCGAAGTACGTTTGAGGAACCCATTCATACTCTCTATGTTATGTCAAACATACATTCATGGATTTAAAGACATGCTAACCGGAACCTTTTGTCAAGTTTCACATGATTGTCATCACTAATCTTGAAACTGAAACTAAATTATTGTTCCGTGTTCAATACAATGCCATACTCCATGGAAGCCATGCATCTGGTGTCATCAATAACCACGGGAAATGATTTTGACTCATTTTCTGTGACATATAAAGGGCAAGACAGGACAGAGATGTGTGTTCTTTGAGCTGTGAAGTTGTCTAGATTGTTATTTTACTGGAGGGACTACTTTTCTAGGTGGTTGAACCGGTAGATACAAGTCTCTTTCGCATACATTTCTACATTGTTTGAAAGTTAGCGGGTTACCGAGTTTGAAGGGAAGAAGTAAAAGACGGTATAGTTGTACTGAACCCAGAGAACTATCTTAACACTTTTGGGTTTTAATTATTAATACTTGCAGTCTTTTTACTCAATTGAAGCTGTGGATTATTAATGTGAACACTAGAATATGAGCTGCCTGCTAACTTTGTTATTGTCTGTGTTGTTTAGTGTTTGTTTGGTGGATTATGTTGTATTGGGATGGATATTGGTCTACTCTAAATGCATTATTTCATGTCATAATTTGTTTAATTTGTTTAATTTTAGGTTGCCTCTTTAAGAATGGTAACGGATGACACTTATCATATATGGCTAAATCTGGCTAATTTACAATCTGTGTCTGTTAATTTAATGAACAAAAACACAACAACAGTGTAAACCTTGTGCATTACACCAGCTACTTACATAAAGGAGTTATTTGAAAAAAAATTATTATTGCACAACAGACATGCAAAGTCATGTGACTAAGACTCTGTGTACTCAACTATTTCAAAACCCCCCAAAACACCTTGAGTCATTGTTATAAAGGACATTTGTAGTAAAAGGGATAGTTTACCCAGAAATTAGCATGTTATCCACAAATTCATTTACTCACCCTCATGTCGTTCCAAACCTGCATGGCTTTTTTCTTCTGTGGAAAATAATTTTGACTCTAGAACTATAAACACGAACAATGCTTTCACAAAACAAACACTGCTACTTCTTGATAAATTCTCACAAGTCCAATAAGAAGAGCAACCACAGACGTCAGGATTATTATTTATTTTATTTTTTTTTCAAAAAACAAACAAACACTTTTTGTGCTCCACAGAAAAAAAGAAAGAGAGGTTTGGAACAACTTGAGGTTGAGTATAAAACAAAGCTCATTTTTGTATGAGCTAACCATTTAAAGAGGACCTATTATGCTTTTTCCCCCTTTTTTTTTTTTTTTTTTTTACTTTCTTTAGTGTGTAATGCTGCTATTTGAGTATGAAAAAGGTCTGCAAAGTCACTCCAAAGATTACTCTATTATACTCTCTCTATTATACACACTCTATTATATCAGTAAACACTGTTTGAAACGCCTCCACTGTAGTCTTGAGTTTTCGTCCCAGACCGAACGTCACAATATTCCTTATTTAAATAATGACATACGCAAAAAAAAAAAAAAGGCTGGGGCCTGGTTGTGATAGTTAGTAATGTGTTGAAACTCGTGGCTATGGTAAGGGGCGTGACATTGCCGAAACACACAAACGGTTGACCAATCAAAACACACTGGTTCAGAAGGAGGGGCTTCATAGGCTGCGTTTACACTTCTTAACGCACAGATCCAATCTTTTGACTATATCTGATTTTTTTGGCCCACCTGTTTACATTCTCTTTAGACACCCATTAATTCCCGCCCAAAGTAATTGTCGGTGATCGCTTTACTATGCGACCTGGTAGACCAGGGGTGCCCAATCCTGCTCCTGGTGATCGACTGTCCTGCACAGTTCATCTCCAACCCTAATCAAACACAACTGCCTTTAATTTTCAAGTGATCCTGACGTGCTCTGAAGACCTTAATTGGTTGCTTCAGGTGTGTTTGATTAGGGTTGGAGATGAACTGTGCAGGACAGTCGATCGCCAGGAGCAGGATTGGGCACCCCTATGGTAGACCCTCTGGTTTTGAATGGCCGTGCTATTAAAATTATTTATATAATTCATGTTGAGTGGCCAGCATGAATAAGCTGTTATGGATGTTTTGCAGTGCTAAATCTGACTGAATGGATATATACTGGAAAATAACGGTAATTTTTGTTTGTTTGGATCTACGGCTTGTTAGATATAGAATCATGTATAGATACAGGTCTATACATTTTGAGAACAGAAAAAATTTCCATATTATTCCCTCCGGTCCGCTAATATGTTATTTCGCCAACACTTCCTGGCCTATGCGTACTAGCTTGCTTGATTAACGCTAGTTACGCGCATTTATACGTTAAGTGTTTCCCGCGTGAGGTACTTTGTGTTGTACATTGCCACGATGAATGGAAAAAAAATGGCATATTTGTGTTTGACTCATGAAAACTGTAATAATGTATCTTACAAGGTAACACGATGTAACCTTGCTCTCACTTGAAATTGTGTCCCCACATTAAATGCTTGGATTTGAGGGTATTGGACCTGGAAAGTCCTTGAATTTGAAGTTAACCAAGGTGTGGGAACCCTGCTAAGTGAAGCTTGTTGGTTTAATTACAGCGACGTTATCACTTCATTTAATTACAGCAAAGTAAAGCTGTTATGTTTATAAAACACAGCTCCTAAATGTTCAATTTCTTTACTTTATAAAGTTTCGACTCCCACAGCAAGCGCATACAGGCACATCGGTTTCAATATCAAATTAAAAAGCTATCTTTGTGTGCAAACTTGAAAAATCGGATATGGTGCGTAATTTTGTGTTTACACGTGTACAACAAATTTCGATCGGTGTCAGATTTTTTTTTTGCCAGTGTAAACTAAAGCAATAATTGAAGCCGTGTTTTACAGTGGATTTAGAACAGCTAAGGGGCGTTGTTAGGCACGACGCGGAGCGGAGTAGGCTTATTGCTTTTATAAAACGGTTACTCCATAAAAATATACATTTCAATATTTATTTTATACATAAAATAAACACCAGCAACAAAAATATAACGTTATTAACACATTTATTCCTCCGCCCAGAAACACTAATGTAATGCGGTCACAGGTGTGTGTTTGTTGAGTGATTTACAACGGTTTCGAACGCGGCTCAACCAATCAGAATCAAGGACTGGAACTATCCGTTTCATAAGCAGACTTAGAGGCAGGAACTAAAACCGAGTGTTACTGACAGACTGGGAAGAGAGGTGCTGCAACAATGTCAAATATGTGAAAAATATGTTTGTTTTTTTAATGAGGCCAAATTCAAGAATTTAAGAGGGCATGAAAAGTACCGTACTCTTTAAAAGAAAGTGAAACGTGCTTGGCCTGAGCAGGGTAGTGTATGAGCCACACCTTGCACTTCTACTTTCACTGTGACTGCTGTTCCTGGGAGGCATCACGTCTCCTTCAAGTCCATTCTTTGATTTGAAAACTCAATCTCTCTGTCTGTATATCT
Organism: Phoxinus dragarum; assembly: GCA_033366665.1. NCBI lineage: Eukaryota > Metazoa > Chordata > Actinopteri > Cypriniformes > Leuciscidae > Phoxinus > Phoxinus dragarum. The sequence continues at coordinate 34,768 of JARPMJ010001141.1, read as the reverse complement.
CAGCTAACAAAAGTCTACAGTTCTTCTCCTGCGTTGGAACGGTACTTCTCCAATGTCACCATAAACCATCTCCAGTGAGTCAATTTCACACTCCACTGTCACATTTTACAGCTTCTCTTCTGTTTACTTGTTGTCCAGACTGTAGTGTGCCTTTTAAACCTGGTCCACACATCATTTTTGTGTACCACAGTTTTTTTGGTGTGGCCCAAACACACACATTTCACTTTAATATCAAGTTCAAGTTGTCGGAAATGAGCGTTTAACCCCTTGTTTCGATACAGGGACACTACGGCCCAGTTTACGCTACAGTTCATGATGCCTTCAGATCATGAAGAGCTGGTACGCTACACTCTGAGCCTAAAGATGGTTAGAAATGTGCTTTTCCAACACTTGAATGATCAGGACACTGAAGACCCCTTCTATATCATACCAACATCACTCCGCATGGAAGGTGAATACACATAGAAATGGATGTATGGAAATTATATAGTGGCTAAATATATATTTGTTGCTGTAAGTGTAAAGCATGCAGTACTACCAAATTAATGTTTTTGTTTTATTAGTAGACTTGACTATGGTTTTCTTGTTTGCTTTTGTTTTTCAGTTGGGTAGATGCGTAGAACTTCAACTACAAGATATTTTTTTTCCCCCCGGAGCAAATGTGTGATGTTGAACCACTGCCCTCACCAGGAAAAAAAACATTCACATCATTCACTTCCTTCTCTTTTATACTCTAACAGATCTGCTAATATAATAATTACCCATCAGTAATTAACATTTTAATAATCACTGCTCATATATTTTAAACATTGTATATGAAAAATACCCCTTTTTTTACATTTCATAACACTTAATCCAATCATTTAAAACAATAGTTTCACACAAACAAATCGTTTTTTACTGTATTATTATTATATTTTACCCTAGATGTAGCGTATACTGTTTAGGGGTATGGGGTTTTACACGTATGTCACAGTTTAAGTCTCAAAAGGTCATCCTAACCCTGATTATGGAAGTCCTAAACCTGTCCTGTTGCTATGATGGGAACTTACATGTTGCTCCAGGATGATTTTCTGTTAAATATGTACTGTACTTTTATTGATTTTTTATTAAATGCTAGGCCATTTTTTTAACCACTGTAGAGCATTCTTTGTATGTGTGTGATTTTTTTTTTTTGATTTTTTTTTTTTTTTTAATGAATTTCTTTAAATAAAGATTTGTTACGGTATGTGTTATAATAGAAAAAAATTAGTCTGTCTACATATAAAAAAAAAAAATATATATATATATATATTGTATATAAATGATCTGTAACTCATATTATAATAACCCAGAAGCTCAGGACCCTAAATATATATTCTGCTGGTCTTCTTAGGGTGTGTTCACACTTGCAGTTTGGTTCTCTTGGTCCGGACTGAAAAAAAGAATACTATCCATTTAGTCCTGGTTCGCAACTATTAGGAGAAAAAACAGGCATGCTTAAGCATTCTGTCCTTTCATCATGTCCTGTTTTTGGTTAGTCGTGTCTTTGTTCCGTATTGCGTTCATATTTCATTCAAACTGCACCAGAGTGGGTTTGGAAGTGGACCGAGACCCATCTTTTCAGCGGTGTCGGTCCGCTTGTTTGGTGCGCACCAGGGTTCGGATGGCAGCGTTCACACTTATTCAAATGAACCGCACTAACAGAGCAATCGCACCAGAGTTCATTTTAATCAAACCAAACATGCCAAGTGTGAACACACCCTTAATCAAATTAACTGCACTAATATCTCTTGCGTCAAAATTAATACTTCACAGAATTGATCCTGCCAAGCATGTTTTGGGAAGATTTAAACTCAATAATTCATATACCTGTACATTTTGTTCACAAGAAAAATAAACTATTTTTGCACCTGTTTTTTCCCCACTGTATTTACACAAGATTATTTTGAAAATATATTGAAAAAATTTAATAATAGAAAACTAAAGTGTGTGATATAAATTTATTTTAATATACTCAGAATGATAATTCAGAATGTAAAGAACATCATATTATACAGTTATTTATTTTATTAGGACAATACATTAAACATACATAAAAAGAAGTGGGCTCTGTTGCCTGTTTATTGCAGAATTTGTTTAGTAATGACACTTATTTAATGCGTTAAATTGACACTGCTAGTAATTAATTAGCCACCAAGCTATCAGCATTGGTATCAACAAACCTAAACAATATCAATGCGTTTCTTAACCTGCATGTTTTTTTTTCTTGTGTCCAGAAGGGGGCAGTATTGCTATCAGTAGTCAGTTTATATTGTATGTAGTTAGGGAACAATTAGGTTCATTTAATTTGTTTTTAATTTGCAATGATGTCTTCTAAAATTCCTTAGGATAAACTAAATGGACTCAAAGGTCTTACAATCTTACATGTTGTGGTTATAGCAGATATAGGACCGCAAAGCGGAGGCAGAAGTGCCTTTCACAATTTACGACAGTTACGACTTGATGAACCACTGAAACGATTTTGGAAACATTATTCTAAGGTAAAAATTCTTCCTTAGTGTTGCTTTAATTTTTCTAAAAGGGGGAAAAAAAATCTCAACTAATGTTAGAGAACCCTGTCAAGAGATGATACTGGTATTAAAGGTTAATTAACAACTGTTTTTATAGCCTATTAATACTTTAATAACATGTTATAATACTACGTTTTTAATGTAAAAATATTATGTAAAATAGTCCTTTTATTGCAAAATATTTTTTTCTAGAGCTTATTTTTTCCCGCTAAATACAGTTTATGGCCTCTGAATGGCTTAATTTTCTGAGGTAAATGTATTAATTACATGTAGTAATTTTCACATCATGACAATGACATGGTGCGAGGTCGCGCTGAATTAAAAGTTAAATAACAGAAAATGCGCGAGAGTTGGCAGCCCCGTCGTGGGTCTTTTAAAATATGAATATATTTATGTTGTTAAATGCACGACAGAAAACTTTGTTAGGCTATATTTTCTTGCTGCTGCAGTAGCTGATACGTTTTGTAATATGTAACTAATTGTTCAAATGTTAATATTTTCGACAAAGTGTATTTAGCAGACAAATATATCCTACTTAATATATCGATTTCTAATAAGCATAGGCCTATATTTACAACAATACAGTACAATGTTTAAAACTATTTAGCCGTTTGTAGGAATTTGATTAACTGTAAATGTAAGAAATTGTACAGTCATTGAATTCAGGTGTAATTCTATAAGCATGAGAATACCATAACGGTCACGAGATGCACACACAAAAAGGTAAGGTCCAAGTGCAGTTTAATGGGGTCATCCATAATCACAGTCCAGCCAGGCAAAAGCTGTGTGCAATGATCAGTGATGAGCACAGACAAAGGATTGTGGGAAATGCAGTTCATGTGGTGGTGACGGTATGGGAAGAGACCTCTAGTGGACACCCAGGGTACACCAACCAGACACTGTGACAATAACATTTTGAAATAGCCTAATATTGAAAGTAAACATTACACAACAGACATTTTCCCCCCTCAGCTAAGTGACGGCTGAGCCATTATGACTTATTTAAGAGTTCTTATTAAAGCGTGTTATTAAAGCCATAATGTAACTCTCCACACTTTACTCATTAACTGAGTCTGTAGCTGCTTTAGTGTGATTGGTACACAACAGCGATTCATCATGGGACACAGAAGTTCACGAGTACAACCGTTCACGGATAGCGAGCAGGTTCACGACCTCCATCACCGTGATCTTCCTCATCGGCCTGACGAGAAGAAGCCTGAGGGAGAGAGTGACCAGCTTCCCATCTCCAGTCTGAAGAGGAAGATGAAGAAAGTGGGCGACTTCAACTTCTTTAAGAGTCTCTCTTTCGGAAGAAAGAATCCACCAAAAACAAGAGCTAAGATCAGGGTGAGATGATGAAGGAGGATCAAGAGACGGGAACATCCAGAAGTACCGACGGTAAATGACAACCATGTTATGAGAATATATGATATACATAATAAATATATATTGAATATCCTACATGAAAAAATCACTTCATAATTTACACCTAAATGAGTAACGGGAACTTTTCTGCCCCCTATAGGATGGTTTTAAACAGACTTTTGAACTTTCTCTCTATAGTTAATAAATTAAGAAACCTAAAAAGTGTAAAAAATTTATATTATACTTTGCACTTTAAAAATCAATAGGTGAACAATTACTAATAAAGAATCCCTGTTCCTAATAAATCAGTATTTTTTTAACTGCTAGCCAACTTCTTGTGCTGATATTCTCCTCTTCAGATCAAGTCTCTGCAGTCCATCTCTAGATCTGTAGAGGTCATTGATCTGGAGGAACCTCCTGTGGATGATCCTGAAGTCCTTCCCGCCGCTGAGCTTCAAACTCGAGTCCACGACGCTCCAGTCCGTCTGACAGCCGGTGAAACGTCTCCTCTCCGTAGCGAAGTGAACATGAGACCTGAGGGTGAGTCTCCTGCCACAGTCCCCAACAATAATCTCTCAATATCTGCAAAGCACCACTAAACATCGTCTTCTTCTGTTCAACTTTTAACAGACGACATTTGCCGCCGATATGCAATTGGCCGTAAACTGGGGCACGATGGATTTGGTGCAGTCTATGAAGGCACTCGTTTGGCGGAGGACCAGAAGGTTCAATCATCAAGCTGCTGGACTGGCAGGACCAGGACTTCTACGTCATTGTCCTCGAGCGTTTCTCGCACTGCATGGATGAGTTTGACTTTGTGAAGATTCACGGGTGGCAGCATCGAGGAGAAGTTTGCGCGGCACATCATGTGGTCGGCAACGCTCGCCAAATTAGAGAACCTGCTGATAAACGTTAGGAACCGCAACGTCACACTCATTGACTTTGGATGCGGCGATCTCCTGACAGAATCTCCCTACATGGGATACAGTGGTGTGTATTAGCTCTCTAAACTCTCGTGAATCAGTGAACTCAACACTCGTATGCTGTGGTAGAGACGAACACGTCTGACAAACACTCTTTCCTCCAGGCACAGATTTGTACTGCCCTCCCGAGTACAGAGCGAAGGGCGAGTTTCACGGAAAGACGGCGACGGTCTGGTCTCTGGGGATCCTCTTGTTCAGAATACTGTGTGGATACTTTCCAGATAGTTACGACTTGGACCAATATGAACACCTGGTACAAACCTGGCTTGACAGAAGGTGATTTGTTCATTCCTTCAAAACTTCATAGGCTTTATAGGAGCTGGCTGTATAGATAATGCAGGAATCTGACCTGAAGATCAGACAGCTTAGAATGATGAAAGTAGAGCAGATGTAAAGTTTACGGTAATAATCAGACGTCTCTCCATCTTTCTCACAGAATGCTGGGATTTGATCTGCTCACTTCTGCAGCAGAAGCCAGAGCGTCGGCTTGATCTGGACAGGATTATTCAACACAAATGGTTTTAGGTACTGAGCCATGAATTTAGCACCCTTATTTTTGCGTTTTTTGTTTTGTTCCAGGTGTAAAACCGGTCACAGCCACAGTGAGCCACTCCGGAAGTGTCCTCTGTTCAGAAGATCTCTTTCCGTTTGATGAAAAAAATCCAAAAGCAAGAGCTCGGGATGAGATGAAGGACCTGAGACGGAAACATCCAGAAGTACTGACGGTAAATGACAACCATGTTATGACAATATTGCACTCTATGTGGTTTCCTGGAGACTTCCAAGTCACTTCATCATTTACACCTAAAAATGAGGAACTGGAACTTTTCTCACCTGTTCCAAGTGTAATGAATTATGCAGTAAAACTCATTTGTGTTTCATTTGTTCCAGGTGTAAGAGCGGTCACAGTCACTCCAGAAGTGTCATCTGTCATCTTTAGCCTCTTGCATCTTGGCTTGAAGCAGCAGCAACATTAGCATATGGCGCTATAGCTTTCAGGAGGATGTGGAAATAAATAAGTGTTCGGTTGTTAATAATTTGAGAGTTGATTGGTTCCTGTCAGAACTTCACAGAGATCTACTGTCAAGTCACAAAATAAATAAATGATCAGACATGATGTTACCACAGTGCCTTCAACTATATTTTACTTTCCATATTCACAGAATGAAAGACATGGTTTTGCAGACAACATGTAATTAATCATAATTAATCAATTAAAAAAAGATGGAAGATTCTGTCTGAGAAGTTCAAGAGAGAAGAATAAAAATGTATTACACTCTTTAAATTGAAATTTAAACCTTTGTATATTTTTTTACATTGACTTATTTATTATTTAATTCTATACACAAAATCTTTTATAAAAGATTAAGAGAATGATTTTATTTTACAGATGTTAAATGTCATTGATGATTTTGCTATATTGGTCATACATAATAATAAAAAACATTTTTTTTTACAAACTTTGGGGAGGCTGTTAACTAATATCTGCTCCTAAGCATAATAGAGGAGTGAATATGTTTCATAAAAGTGTTTTGTTTCTGGAGTTTCTCCAACATTGCACATTTTGTATGTTTCCCAAATCAAGCACACTTGACTCTGGTCATCAGCTCATTAGTAGAGACTCAAGACCAGTGTTGTGGGTAACGCGTTATAAAGTAACGCGTTAGAGTACTCTAATTACCTTTTTCGTGAAATGTGTAACTTAACGCGTTAGTTTTGTGCGTTAAGTAATCAGTAACTTCGTTATTTTAAAAAAAAAGTAATCCGTTATTTTAAGGAAAGGAAAATCCCGAATAAAAAAAATTCCCCAGGATCAAGACAGTGTTTCTGCGCTTCAATACCCCACACCACCCTCCAGCTTAAGGCACACGCGCGCAGTCTCTTGCTCTCTCTCCCGCTCTGCCATGCACGCGCTGCACGGTTTGGAGCACAGTCTCTGTCTCGCGGGCGCGCTCGCTCTAGATTCCGGGAGATTTTAACTAATTCGCGGGCATCAGTGAGCCGCTATCAATATGCGGGAGACTCACGGAACTTCCGATAGACTTTGTCTGCATTTCTATACTGAAATAATATCGCCATTATAATTATTGATTTTTTTATTGAAATAATAGCCCATCCGCGCATCTCTACTACCCGGGCTGGGAAGGTGTGAATTTTGATGAATATGTTCTGTGATAATAAATAAATAAAACGCTATGTGGAATATGACTGTCTTTCCTGTTATTGTTATCCTGCAGTGTTAATTTAGTCGGATGACTGACGTTATTCATTGCCAGGAGTCACATTTAAAGGGGGACGTGTCTGTAAATTAAGCTGCAGCATGTGTGAGGCGCTGCAAACGGCTTTTAATTTTTGGTAACGCATGAGTACTCTAACGCGTTACTTTTATGAATAGATAACGCAGTAACGTAACTGATTACTTTTAATTGATGGTAACGTTGTAACCTAATTAACTACTTTCCAAAGTAACTATACCCAACACTGCTCAAGACCTGAAGTGGGTGTCAGACAAAGGCCCTGTCCCAAATGAAAAGCAAAGCCCTCGTGGTCTTGCTCTGATTTCACACTTTTGTGACGTCATGTGGTCTTTGATTGTCGTTTAGAAGTCTGCAGTTCTGCCGTTCTGAAACCTACAATGACAAATGGGACGCCCTATGGTCTTGTCAAATGCACATGAGTGTGCCATTTGGGACAGGGCCAAAGGAGACGTTCAAAATGTGCAGTTTGTTGCTCAGGAATTCATTGTGAATATTTAGAAAATTATTTTACGTGGCAAATGTATAAATTGGGGAGAGTCAGTGGGAAACCTTAGAAGGTTAGTAGGTTTAATGCACTATTTTTTATTTTTAGCAAATAAATAAAAAGTTTGTCTAAAACTATTTTCGTGATGGTTCGTATTTGTTTGTGCACTTTATGGAACATCAATGCCTCTTTAAGTGATGAAATCCATTACTTGTGTTTGTTTTCAGGGATTAGGGCTGTACAATATATCGAATTTATCGAAATATCGCAAATGTATATATCGCAATATGCATATCGCAACAGCTTGCAATAACTGGGGTCATGAACAAAAGACAGTTTTTTTAGCTTTAATAAGTATCAGGATATATTTAATTCATACAGTGAAAACTAAGCAATGTTTTATTTTTATATTTTATGATTCAGTATCTTTTATCAAAATATAAACTTAATGTAGGATAACCTGAAACCATGTGGTTTACACTGATGTTAAAATAACACTTATGCCACAGTAAAACACTGATGTTCACTTTCAGAAGTTATAAGGATGTTTTCTTGTCATAAAAAGAATGTGAAACACATGTAGGTTATATCATTTTAAATATATTTTAAAGATAATTTAAGTTTATTTTACACACTTTAAGCATTATCGTATCGCATATCGCATTTTTTTAAGGAGTTATCGCATATCGCATTTTTCTTCAATATCGCACAGCCCTATCAGGGATGATAACAGACGTTTTATACTTGTGCTACAACTGTCTGGCCTGTGCTACAAAACTTTCAAACTCTGTAGCACCAGCGCTATGTGCAAAAAAAGTTAAGCCCTGTACAGCCCTGCAACCACATTCAGCATTTAAAAGTAAAAATAATTTCAGTATTTATCAGTAAAAAATATATACAAATAAATAAATACCTTTGAGTTGGACAGTATGGTGTCTGTCTCATTGGCCAAAAAAATTCAAAACAGACCTAGAGAAATAAAATATATCAATGACCATGGTATCCTGTTATCATAAAAGTTAAATGAATTTTAACTACGACCATTATAATATATCGCCTTTTATTTAGCTGATTATTTAGCCTAAAGGCTTCTCAAGGACAATCTCACTGAAAAAAAAACCTGGGGTTAATGATTTTAAAAAGTGAGACTTCTTTAAAAAGCATAAATCATACAGACCCCAAACTTTTGAACAGTAGTGCACTGTATGTTTGAGGTGGTTTTGCTTACTAGTCATATGGTCCATAGCCTTGGAGATTTTCTTGGACAGGGGGTGCAGCAGGCCATCAGCACATCTAGGAACATAACATGCAATTTGTCACAGAGCCAACAATGTTATAGGATTGGAAGCAGAGGTGAAATGCAGAAAAGAGAAAGAATAGCCTATATATCGATATTCGAATATATAAAATATGATATATATATATATAAAATATGAAATTATTATCATGATTAAAGGTGCATAGCGCAATATTCTGAGTTTTTGCAGAACTATGCCACCTCTGGCGGCAAGCGAAACTGCAGCCAGAGATGTGCACGCACTAGACAAAAGTTTTCTTTTTTGTTATCTTACGTGGAGTTTGCGTTGGTGTTTGAAATGAACTACAAGCATGTCTCTTACCATCCATCTTCTACGGAGAATGCCGGCGAATACACAAACCTGCCAGACTATGTGACTATGACTAGCTATGTGAGCGTGCCGTGAACGCGCATGACGTCACGCCCAGTCTAAAATTTCGGCCCGAATCCCTCTTATTTATTTTACTTTACAGGATTATAGAGACAATCTCAGTGATCAGAGAAGGGCTCATTCAGCACATCAGGCAATTGTTTAAGCATGTATGGGTTAAAAAACGGGTATTTTTAACATGAAAAGTTGCTTAATGCACCTTTAAACAATAATAATTCACCCTTTGTTGTAGAGGTTTTTTTTTCTGTCGCTCCTGAAATCGCTTTTTTATATCAATATTTGTAAGTTATTTTATAAATGAACTTAACTTACTTCCAATCACCCGTTGACAAATTATCAGCAAAACTGAAATATCAAAAACTGTTCTACAAAAAGATGTGGTTAAAACCCATAGTTAAAACCCCAAACTTTCATAAACAAGAGCTCCAGCCGAGTTAACGTTAACGTTAGCCTTAACGTTAGCAACCTCTTCTGAAAACGGTTGAGATGCTAACGGACTTTTTCGAAGACAAAAAAAAACATTTCTATAAAGTAAATACAGCGTCAATTACACGTAAGAAAGGTGTCAGGGACGTTTGTATGTATTATTTGTGTGATTTTGTTGATTAAACTGACCTGAAAGCAGTGAAAACAACAGCGAGAGACGGGAGTTTTGCTGTTTGTCAGTTGATGACATTTCGTGGTTTATCTGCTCTCGCGCGCTTGCTCCAGTGTTTAAAATGCGACTCAAATGTTCACGCGCACGCGCAATAAAACACTTCAAAGTCACGCAGCATTTAAATAAACATCTAGAATTAAAATATTAACATATAACATAATTTAAAATCTCATTAATATTAAATCATGAATTTAAAACTCATTTTGTAGTTCTATGACCCATTCATGTGCAAAATGCCACCCCTGCACCACGTGATAGTGGGGCAAAGTGGCAATTAGTTTAAGAATTTGTTAACACTACCTCTTTATTTTATTAGAAAACGTGCTTGCAATATTTTTTATACCATCACTTTGCTTTTTATTTTATTTGTATTATATGCTAGCCTAAATAAAACCAGTCATTAGTGCTTTTACACAGAGCCGTCGCATAGACTGTGCGAACTGTGCAACCGCACAGGGCCTCGCGCCACTAGGGGGCCTCGCAATCCTGCTGTTTTTATTTTTTTATTTTTTTATCATGTCACATAAAATAAAAAGTCCAACAAATTAAGCGGGTTTTTTCATTGAACCCAATTTTCAAAGTCGCTATGTAGGCTACGTAATGCGTCCTCACTGAAGACAGGAGAGCGGAAAAAGCTATAGCGAGGGAAAGGAAAGCCAACATGTCAGCTGCAAGAGAACGCGACCGATTTCGGAAGCACGAATCAAGTTCTGAGAAAAGGAAATGTCAATCTTCATCTTTATAACAGAAGATAATATACAATACAACAATTTTCAAGATACAGTAAATCTTCAAATGTGTAACGGATTGTCACCTTAAAAACTGTCTTTTGTGGTGGAACAAATGCTATATAAATATGTAGTTAGCATCTTAATTTAATCTTTGTTTTATTATTTTATTCGTTCATTAACTAATTGTTAACTCAACTAATTTGACGTAAAGATTTAGATCTTTGGATAGCCTACTAGAATTACTAATTAAATAAATGCCAACTAAATGCATTGATTAGAATTGCTATAGACTAAATATTTTTCTAGTCGACTAGTAGTCATTCATTTAAGCAATTAGTCGACTAATCTCACGTTTATATTAATTTCATCTTAAATACTGGGTGCATGGAGGAATATTGCCCATTCCGCGCTCAAGCGCATGCAGAAATCTTGCCGCAAAGCACCGGCCAAAGCAGGCTAATATGTCTGAAAAAATAACGAGGCATTTTTATTGTTTATTAATAAAAAATATATATTTCTAAATCAGTGTGGGCTGCAAACATATCTAGTATATACATCTCCGCTGCAAAGTGGATGCGTCTTTAGAGAGAAATGTACCTTTCATAGGATAGGCTACAGCCTAATCAGCCGGTATTTGCTTTTGATTATTTTTTTTTCGTTTAAAAGTGGACATTTCGAGATTTATAGAGAATTTATATATCATGTTGTTGAGGCTACACTGTATTTCAGATCATTTTTGAGACGCGCTCCAGTTCACGCCACGGAGATAATTATAGCGCGCCCTGTTTGTTTTATTTTATTTTACAAAAGCACAACGTTTTCTTGTAATTGTGAGTTTGCGACTGATGCATTATTCTTTTCTGTATGACCAGAAAAGATTGAGTATTTAAAGTTTATTCCACTGGTGATAGGAAAATGAAAGTGTTCGCGCCGACGCCTGTCATGCAGTGCGCGCTCTACACAAACACTTGGATTTGCACCTATAATAGCGAACATATTTCTAGGTTAAAGTTAGAGCGAGGCGAGCTGCCATGCCAGACGGATAAATCCTTTTCATGTTTAACAAATCAAATCATGCATTTTCTACCTACCGCGAGTTAGCGCTGTTTCAGTTTGAAAAAGGTAGGCTATAACGAGCTTAACGAGAGAGCGGCCCCACTAAGGGGGATGCAGAGATTTCGCTGCGTCTTTATATTAACATATTAACTATTGCGGCGCCTCGACTATGTGCATGATTATGCTGTATAATTCTACTTGATAAAAACGCATTGCAGCGAGATTATTCGTGCAATAGAACTAGAACAGCTACGCGTGACTGTTATTCATGCGCAATTGAGCATCCACATCAAAGAGCAGGGCCTCGCATTTCAAGTTCGCACAGGGCCTCGCACCCCATCTGCGACGGCACTGCTTTTACAAGTTGTAAATAGAATATGAAAGCACGTGTAGAAAATAAAACAATGTAGAAATAAAAGTAGCCTATTGCAAAAACTCACTTGATTAGGCTATAGGGATAATCCTAGCTTCATGTGTTACCATTTGCGCAGTAAGCTTAGGCCAATGCTTTCATTTAATTTTAATATGAATATTGCTTCCGGGTTAAAAAATCATGCGAGAATTTCGAACATAGCCTGCTAATATTTCTCTAAGATTTAATACAGACACAAAACTGGTGATGTTTAGGCCTACTTATCTGTAGCCAGAATTTTTATAATACATTAAATTCATATCAATAGATTAAAAGACATGCACGTCCTATTCCTACGAATAGGGCTTTATAGTGCATGCGATGTCCGATTCTTCCAACTAAGTTTTTAACATATCATACATTATGATTTCGAACATGTGTTGCAGTATCTGCTGATGAATCAACCCCATTTCTACGTGGAATCGATTTAGTATTTTCAATGTAATAACGTTCTGATGCAACGATCAAATAGCATTGAATCAACGTTGAAATTTGATCGACGACTGATATGACTTTACAACTAAAAATCGCTGAATCGACGTCTGCTTTCTGGGACTACTGCATTGTTCACCTGTAGTTGTCGCTATTACCAAATTATTGCGATAGCCTACAATTTCCAAATGAACATTCATAATACATTACACAACATTTGTAATAAACAAAATACATTTTCACAAATAAATAACTGGAATATTTAGAAGGAAAAGTAGCCTACGCCTTATCTGTGACAGGAACAATTGCTGACCACTCCTTTAGAGAAGAGAGATAGGCTATACTTAGCCTAATACAATACAATTTTTTTTTTTGGGTCAAGTGTGTGAATCTGCTAAACAAGTCATGCAGCTCTCTTGTCTTAAATAAACAATCATAAGATTTATTGCCTCTACGTCATTGCTTCCACACCCAGACGAAATCACGGGCTGATTTGACAACCGCCTTGAGCTAAGAAACAGCAGCAGAAGAAAAAGGTAATAAATAAGAGGCTACCAAATCATTTTGAAGCTTTATTTTCTTGACCGATCTTTCAGAATAAAACGAGTGAACTGAGCAGTCGTGTTAAATCAGCTGTTGACGTAATTATGCGTATTAATATGTCAATTTGAGTTTGACAGTAACACTTTACCAAGGTCCATACCGTTTACGTTTAGGTATTATTATAGGCTATTGGTAAACATTTTTAGTATTGACCAGATGTAGAAATGCATGTGAAGATCTGCTCTCGAACCATTGTTTTCCCTATAAATACCACAGTTAGATTAAATTATATTCAACAATTATACAGGCATAAACAAATTACTAAAAACTGCCAACGCTTATAACTGCCTGCATAGACAATAGGCTACAGGTGAATGTTTGGATGCGGAAGCGCATGATATTAAGGGACCGTCTGAAAATTACCCACTGCGTTAAAACATCGGCAAGGTAGGCTACAGTAGGCCTGCTAACGTTACATATCTCAATGAGTTGTTACAACATTAGCCAAGTTTTCATCAACTTTTTGCATTGGTTTGTTGTCGACAACCCCCCGCATTGTTGTATAAGTTATGTATAAAAAATTATAGCCTAACCTATTTCCACACATAATTTCACACACATCGCAAATTATTGTATTATTCGCATCCTAAATATTTGTAAAATGCTGAGAGTATTGAAATTTGTTTACTTAAGGCTTTAATAAATTAGGAAATATTAATCAGAAGATCTTGTGGGACTTGTCTGACAGGACTGCATGTGCCCTTATGTGATGAAGGCCATGGACATGGGCATGCAGCCTATTCTTTTCCTTAGGCCAGGGGTTCCCAAACTTTTCCATGACAAGGCCCCCCAAATACCACTAGGTTCTGGCCAAGGCCCCCCTTTCGCTTGATGTGTTATTGAACCCATCGACAATACTACGGCAATTGATTGAAATGACAGATTACATGATGGCCCAGGTGAAAAAGACGTAGTATTAAATGTATTAAAAATATATTTGAAATTCAAATAGTATGTTTATAATACATTTGTATTTCCAACATGCTTATTTAAAGTGCATTTAAAATACATTGAATTGCATTTTAATATATTTATAAAAAATATACTAGTAGTATATTGGTAATAAATATATATTTAAGTATACTTTTAATAAATATGCTAATTAAAAGCATACTTTAAATACATTTCTAAACAGTATACTAATAGTGCATTGGTAATAAATATATATTTAAGTATACTTTTAATAAATATGCTAATTAAAAGCATACTTTAAATATATTTCTAAACAGTATACTAATAGTGCATTGGTAATAAATATATATTTAAGTATACTTTTAATAAATATGCTAATTAAAAACATACTTTAAATATATTTCTAAACAGTATATTAGTAGTACATTGGTAATAAATATATATTTAATTATACTTTTAATAAATATGCTAATTACAAGCATACTTTAAATATATTTATAAACAGTATACTAGTAGTACATTGGTAATAAATATATATTTAAGTATACTTTTAATAAATATGCTAATTACAAGCATACTTTAAATATATTTATAAACAGTATACTAGTAGTACATTGGTAATAAATATATATTTAAGTATACTTTTAATAAATATGCTAATTACAAGCATACTTTAAATATATTTATAAACAGTATACTAGTAGTACATTGGTAATAAATATATATTTAATTATACTTTTAATAAATATGCTAATTACAAGCATACTTTAAATATATTTCTTAAAAGTGTACTAGAAGTATTTGGTAATAAATATATGCTTAGTTACACTTTTAAGAAACATGCTAAATGCAACCATACTTTTAGTGAAGTTTTAGTGTATTTAAAGAAAACATGCATATGTTGCTCTTACTTAAAGTAGCCTACATTTTATGTGTACTTGGTGTAAGAACAGCAAAATGATTAAGCTTTTAGTGTGTTTAAAATGTATGTACTTTATAAACACTTAGGCCTACTGCAATATAGTTTAATTATTTATGTTTTTATCATTTTAATATAAAAAAAAATACATTTACAATATACCAACTTATAATGTATTAGAAACATATGTCAACTATTATTAGCATTGCAATAAGCTTAAAATTATTATTTTTTCACTTTTACTTGTTTGTTGTAAAAGGCTACTTAAGGCTGTTGTCTATTACATGATATTTTGTACTACTGAAATTCCCACAATAATTTCAGCATCATATTTTTTTAAATGCATCATAGATACATTTTCCAAAGAAATGTTAATTTCCAAAAAAGTGTTGTTCTTGTTTAAATTTGAACAATGCGCATAACACACGTGACTAGTCCTGATTGGTTCCAGAGGCGTTGAACGGCTGTGATTGGTTCTTATGATAATGCGCTAGCATCTCACTCGGAGCTTCAGTTGCTGTGCATGCGGTCCTTGAATGTGATTAGATTTAGACGTTTAAATTTAAACTGTTAAAATATTTATAGCGATCGTGTTTCTTAGAGGACTTGGAGGAAACCACGCGATTAATATGGATTGGGTGATGTTTTTTGCGATTCACTTTTTGAAACGTGAACAGATCTGGTGAATCGTTCATCGGAGGGATATGAATCATGACAGTTTTTCTATCGAAGATTAACGAAAGTCTTAAATGGTTTGGAACTACTTAAGGGTGAGTGATCATGACACCATTTCGTATTTTTGGCACAAAGTGTAACATCACGTCTTTTTCAGTTCAGCTAACTTACATTCAATTTGCCCAATCAGAGCCAAGATTTTCAAGTCAAAGTCGAAGCAGACTCGAAGAGATGAAGATACTGCCTCAGAAGTTACTGGTAAGTTTTAGTTGCTGTTTGTATAAATAACTATCTCACTGTTTAGTTGTTTTCCTAGGTGGAAAGGTCTGCTATGCATTTGCTAATATGACTTGCACGTGGGATACTGACGTTAACCGCTGTAACATGATGCTGACACTGAATTCTAGCAACTTCTGCACTGTCAAAGTCTAAAGTCTTTGATAAATCTGTTTAAAATCTATGTGGAGACATTTATCTGTCTTAAAACAACTATAAAACATTGTCCAATGCATCTTCAAAAAAATTAATTAGTTATTATAATATGTACATCATTATATTAATATAATTTTTATTTGCTGAAGCTGTGTATTTATTTCTGATTTCTTGAAGAATTTGGCTTCATTGTTATGATGTAAATTATCTTTAAAAAGTTTGAAAAAACATGTTATGAATATATTAGTTACCTTTGTCTTGAGCTGACCAGCCAATTATGGTAGTGTGTGTTGATTGGTGTTAATATTTGTTCAAGCTTGACAACCTTATTTCCTTTTTGATTACTTTCTAATATATATTTCTAATTACAAATAAGTACAAAGATTAAATTGTTAAAAGGGATGCTTATAAGAGAGCGTATCTAAACTGCCGAGTCTGTGAAGGGTTTTGATTATATTACCCACCAAGTACATTGTACTCAGCAGAGCATACTGTCATTCTTAAAAACAAAACAAATCATTCTTCATAATTTGCCTGCCTTATATATTTGTGTGTATGTATATATATATTTATAAATCTCTTTTTTTTTTATTTGTTGTTTTTCAGACTAGCTGCTATAGAAGAAAAACTGAGTGCAGAGACAAGCGAAGAAGAGAGTAGTAAGTAGTGATGCACCGATTGATCGGCTGGTGACCGAAATTGGCAGATTTTCACGTGATCGGCCATGACCTCGGGCGCCGTATGATTAACATCGCACAACATCAGCAATCAGACATGCACACGGACCGCACATGTAGGAAACCTCGTGAATTACGGCCGTTTCACACCGCAAGCGGGAGCAGCGGGTTTTATTTTTTGTGTGTGAATGCTCTCATTGATTGACATTCACGCCCGAAAAAATACGCGGAGCAGGAGTGCGTTTAAAGTGAAAACACGCTTTTGATGGACAAAATAAATATGATTTCACACAAAAAATGCCCAAAATGCCCAGAATGTGCATGTCTAGTGTGTTTAACAAGAACTGGAGTAGGCTAGAAAATGAACACAAAAATATTTGTAGAAAATGTACCCATTTAAACTTGTTTTAATTATTCAGTTTGGGTAAAAGTATATGGTGTTTTATTTAATAAAAAAAATTATAATAATAAATGAAGAGTTCAGATGCAATTTAAGCCTCTAAGTGCCATCTGAAATTTTCTTCTAGAATGATCAATTTTATCAAGCTTGAATATTTAAGTTCAGTCATTTATCTTAAATGGCAATGAAAATTACCTATTTGTCATTTAAGTGAAATTACTGAACTTAAATATATGAGCTTGATAAAAATGATAATTTTAGAAGAAAATTTAATCGGAATCGGCTAAAATCGGTATCGGCAGGTCAAACTCAGTGAAAAATCGGAATCGGCCTATAAAATTGTAATCGGCGCATCTCTAGTAGTAAGTATGGTTTAATCTCATATCACCTCTGTTATAGAGATTTTTGAATCCGGACTATTGAATGGTGATTCGGTCATGACGTATGTGTTTCTGTACATCACTTTGTTTTGCTCTCGAAGTCAAAGGGGGCTGACTAAAAACAAATGATAATGCTAAAAATAAAGATTAGCATTTGTTATACATTATAATTATTATACTTGTCTGTTTTTTTTTTTTGCTGTGATACAGTGTCATAACATGTAGACCTCACTGTTGTTCAGCAAGACTTAATGTTTGTTCTATTTGATGTAGATATTTTATTAACTCCTTTTTTTGCATTATATTAACATTTTATATTGAATGTCTTCTGTTAAAATATGAACTAAGCATTACATGCCATATTAAAAAATTGTGGTTACGACTGTTCCCTGAGAGCAGGGAATGAGACAATGCATCGATGACGCTTTGGGGAATGCCCTCCATGTGAACCGGTGTCTAAAAAGCTATAAAATCACGGCAAACGAATTTGGCGACAACCTATGACACTATTAGTGCGACCCAGAAGTATAAAAGGGGCGCCTAGATACGCAGTGCAAGTTCCCTTTCGAAAGGGAACAGTGACTTTTTTAACAGATGTTAATTTTGCATTAATATTTAAAAAAATAATAATAATATTTTTCCCTTTTCATAGATACTGTGATCAAACCGTTTCCGACCACGACAGTGTCTGAGGTGCGAGCACTGATCAGAAGAAAATGCAACGAGGCAAACTCCAAGACCAATCATTTCAATTCGCTTGAAGGATGAAGGACTGTTTGCAGCTATTGTATTTCACTTTGTTTGACTTTGTTGAACTTATTCCTTTAAGTTCATTTTTTTTTCTGTTTAATACTTCTGCAGATCAATGCATTTTATGTTAATGTATTTTGTTTAATTTTCATATGTTGCTGTACTAATGTAGTGCATTAAAGTTTACTATCTTTCAAAGAGTGTTTGTGTGTGTTTTATACAAATATTGTTTTTACTGTGTTTAACTGAATTATAATTTTTAACTGTATTTTTAATACATTAAAATATATTTTTTCATACTGAATGGTTTTGTTCAAAAATATATTTTTAATATACTAATAGTGGGTCTTATAGTGTTCTACTAATACATTATTAATAACCTGATATTATATTTAAAATATACTGGGAACACATTAATATGATGTTAAAAATATATTTAAGTTGTATTTCGAAAGTACATTTAAAATGTATTAAAAATACAATTTAAAGAAGTGCTATTAAATTACACTAAATGTACTTAAAATAGTTCCATTTTAACACAATTAAGTATATTAAAATATATTACTATTACATTAAAATTGAACTTAAATACATATAAAAGTACATTTAGTATACTTGAAGTTGTTCCAAAATAACACATTTAATACATAATTAATACAATACACTTAAAATACATTAAGTATATCAAAATAAGCACACTTTAAATATATTTCCTTTTCACCTGGGGGTGTACCAGCCAATCAGAAAGATTACCATTAAAAGTTTAATGTTTAGATATGCGACTAATTATTATAATGCTATTTCATAACAATACTCATAATAATATACATTTTTATATATTTTTAAAATATTTATAAAAAAAAAAAAAATCGTCCAACTTTCTGCGGCCCCCCTGGCGCCCCCTGGCGGCCCCCACTTTGAAAACCACTGCCTTAGGCCATATGCACAATTTTGGTACAGTGATTTGTCAGTCATATCCAATCTTTAACATAAGCCTTAAACATGCAGTCAAGCCAATTGAGATTTGACATGGCCTAGAACGCGTAGCCTACAGATTGTTCTAACCAAAAAAGTTATTTTTTCTTGTAGATTTTAGAATTCAGAAACATCAAATTGATCGAAAACGTACAATCGCTGTTGATTTTTTTTCCAGAGACAGATGCAGCTGTAACCTAAACATTTTATTTATGTACCTACAGTATATTTAACTTTTAGTTACTATAGCTTAACTGATGCAGTCTTTACAATTCTAAAATTCGTTTAGATCTTTTTGGATTCAACCCACTTTATTTTCCTAATTTGTTTGAGATAAAATTATTACATATTAATAATTACATATACAAAATAACTTATAATACATATTTAATTATAAAGTTATATTATTAACAAGTGTCATGTTTGTGATTTTCATTTGTCAAGCTTTTGACCATGAAATTGTGATTTTATAGCATGAATTATATTCAGATACAGAAGTATGTGTGTTTTACCTTTCTTTTTGTCAGCATTGGAAACTCCAACAGCCATTCCTTAATTTGACAGATGCCCCTTTTTTTCTTTTTTTTTTTGGCGAGCCGCATAGATTTCCAAGACACTAGATTTCCCTCATCCATTTTAAAACAAAACCTAATTAAATTGTATACACATGAAATAATTTTTATTAACAAGTGTCATGTTTTTTTTTACTTCGTTATAAAGACTTATTACTTGACTTCATCAGTCAATTTTCTGAAACGTGTGCAGTTGTTTTATTTTTCTGATTATCTTTTTTTTAGATTGCTTGGTAATATAATTTTTTTAAATGGGAGCAACAACTGCCTATACAAACCAGGGGGGCAGTGTTTCGGAAAACACTGAAGCTTCCCCGGGCGCCGCCATTGGCTAGCGGACCCTCACCTGCTGTTAGCATTCCATTGACTCCCATTCATTTTGGCGTCACTTTGACAGCGAATAACTTTACATCTGAGGCGTTTAAAGACACCGTTTGTCCATTGTTTATTTCTAAAGAAACACGAAAATGTATAAAAGGCTCCATTACCTTGTATCTTACGTTATGGCCCCGTAGAAGCAGTTTTTGTAAAAATAGGCTAACGATTGCGTCATAACCGCGCGACTCTGTCGCACAAGTCGAGAAATTACCGTATGGACAGGCAGAGAAGCTCGCAAGCAATCGGGAGGACGTGGAGGCATAAAGTCAAGGGAGAAGCCCATAGAGAGTGATAAAGTTGCTCCCGCTGCTAGCTCATGGACAGCTAATGCTCACGCTCTCCGTCTCTGCGAGATTCGGAAGGGAATGATTCAGATTTCTCTCGGCACAGCTACTAGAAGACCTACAGGTTGCTCACGTCACATCTACGTCGTCAAGCTCAGTTTGAGCCTGCGCAGTTCGCCTGGCGATCAGGAAGTGAGTGCTTCTAATTGACTTCACTTCTCTCCGTTGAAACCTATGGGGTCGCTGTGTCCAGTTTATATACTGTCTATGATACAAACAATATATATTATCACAACTTAAAAACTAGTGGCAGAATAACTTTCCCGGATTTAACTTAAGATAACTTAAATATTCAAGTTGTTGCTTAATAAACTTCACTTTTTATATGGACTAAACTTAAAACTCTAAGTCAGCACAAACCAAAATTAGTACAGAAGTCAATTTGACTTTTTCATCTTTAGAACAAAACGAATGTTTGAGAAGTAAAGCGCCTTGTCCTTACCAATAGTAATACAAATATACAATTTAATAATATGAATGTACTGTAATAGATATATTACAGATAAACGGTGCTTTAACGTGAACAACGGCACAAACGTGGATGTCTGTGTATAGGCTGATTCTGTCATGTGATAGCACATTTATCGTCGAGAAAAGGTGATTCCGATATTTGAAGTATCAACATAGAATTTATGCTCTAAAGTTTTCAAAAATGTATCGATAATTGGCATTTCCATCAGCTATATTGGTAAGCATTTTGATGCACTAAACCTTTTCTCGAAAAAATTAAATAAAATTTGTATGTTAAAACTTAAGTTATAAACTTAATATATACACTGAAGTTCCCCCAGAGGTGGCAGTAGACACTGCAGTTTTCTTCATGCCATCACCTCGCAGACGTAAGCGGAGGAAGGCTTCCTCCGCAAGGTCTGGTGGTCCCAGAGCTCCCTGCTCTCCCCGATATGGCCACAGAGGCCATCCCCAAGCGCCTTGCCCTGCCGGCTCCGCCCAAGCGCCTTGCCCTGCCGGCTCCACTCAAGCACCTTGCTCGTCTGGTCCGCCCATCCGGCACTCCAGACCCGCCGGAGCCTCACTGGTCCTCTGCAAGTACTCCAGATCCAATGATTGGTTCATCCCTCCGGCTCCACTCTGGCCTTTCACCAGGACTCCAGACCTGCCTGATCCTCTCTGGCTCAACCCTCACCTGTCCCTCCCTGGTCATCTGCCTGGACTCTGGACTTAAAAACTTTCTGGTCTGTCCTCCTGGCATTGGCTTGGTTCCCCTTCCACCCCTTTGTCTCTGTAATTTGATTTTCCCATCTTGTGCAGTCTGTTGTTTTGTGTCAATCTTGTGGTCTTGTTTTTGGCGTTTCTCACTTGGCGTCCCTTTAGGGGGCCGGGGGGTGGGACAAGCCAGTCTTGCACAATGACAAGCTAGTCATACAAATAATTCAGGACACTCATCTCCTTTGCTTTCAGTGGGGAGAACGCACCATCCACATATTTCCTGAATGTCAGTGGGGCCAGAATTGTGAATTGATATGCCATGCCTTCAAATTCAAATCCGAAAAAGTGCTGGTGCTGCGGGGCTATCTAAATATGAAAATAAGCATCTTTCAAATCCTCCGAGATAAACCAATCTCCCTATTTAATCTATGAAATTATTTGCTTCTGCGTGATCATTTTGAATGCGGGCACTTTGTCAGTGTGAGATTCAAAAGTCTCAAATCAATGATGTGGCACAGGCCGCCGTCCTTCTTTTGGTACTAATCATGACTGTAGAATCTGCTCTCACATGGGTTGGGGTGCAGGGCAGCCCAGGCATATTTAAGCATGAAGCCTTTGACTGTCTCTGTGAAATGCTCAGTGAACGCTTCCACTGCGTCACCAAACAGACCATTGGACTCACTGGTGTGTCCATGAGCGATGCCTTGTTGGAGTTGTTTAAGTCTGTGAGCATCAGCCAAAGAGGGCAGTCCAGCACCACTAAGCTCCCAATTGTGTGGTCAATATAATTGGCTGTCATTTTTGTTGCTCTCAGCATTAGTAGCGCTGTTGAGCTCCTTGAGGACGTTCAGGTCCATTTCTTTCAGCATCTTTGCATGGTAGACTTGCAAGGACAGCCATCGTATGGAGGGCTGAGGCTGCGTGGCCAGCTGCAGTGATTGCCTTCCCTTCAATACTGGTGGTTTCAAGACAGGGCTTCGAGGGATGACCCTCTGTAGATTTCCAGCTCAGTGTGATCCACGTAGGTGGGCATGGCGGGACCAGAAGCAGGGGCGTGCGTAGAGTGAGGAGCGCACCAGGTCCTTGAGAGCTCCTCCTTAACCTCACAGAAGAACATGCTGTCTTGAGGACCAGTCTTCTGGTGGTGGCCCAACTGGAGATACCATTCACCCAGCCAGCTCCTTACAGGCTCAGCAGAGGAAGACCACTCCAACCCCAGCTCATCCACAGCCTTAGTGAGGACCCTCAGCAGCTCCTTGTCCATGTTTGTGCGAGGCTTACTCACATCCATCCGCAGCGTCAATATTTCTTTAAAGGGGTTGCAGCCCCACTCCTCTCTCTCTCTCTGACCCGCTATGGACATTGCACCCTCATTGTGCTCAGATGTGCCAAAAAAATACTACATTGTGGGTGCCTCCATCGCGGGACAAGCCGGTCGATTGGAGTCAAGGGCCACTCAGCGCTGTCTCTATGTTGGGGCGACCCAGGCAGAAGACACATCGGTCGTGGGAATCTTCATCTTCTAGAGGTGCCTAGCAGGAAAAACAGGTTTCCTGAAGCTTTACCGAGATCCTTCTCTTGTCATCCAATGACTTGCTGGAAAGCAGCAGGGAACAAGCACCGTCCTCTGGATTTGTGTCTGTCCAGCGGTGAGCAGGCTTCTTCTTCATATTCAGTAGTTCTTCTTGAAGGAGAACGAATTTGAGGAAATAGCATTCGGCACCGCGTTATAATAGTGTTGGAGGCGGCGCCTACCAGCAAGCTCGAATGCTATTGGCAGGTGCTCTACACTGGAGTGATTCAGTTTGAAAAAGTTTTTTTTTTCCAGCTAACAACACAATGTCGAGTGAACTGAACTTGAAAGGGAACTAATGGTGAGTTCCATTTACCTCGTTGGAGGACTGTTATTGTCACGATCCACACATTTAAGGAGACAAGGGAGATCCAATCGCAGTAAGTATTTATTAAGGGGTAATCCGTACTCACAATCCAGTCCAGGCAGAGGTCAAAACCATATAAGCAATCCAAAGACACAAGACAGGGACAAGAAACGGGCAGCAACAGGAACGGAAGTGTGTGGACATTAAACAAGGACTCCGTGACAAACACTGAAACAGACAGGGTATATATACACAAGTGCAAACAAGGAACAGCTGGGAACAATGAAGACAGGGAACAGCTGTGTGAATGAACATTGATGGGTAACAGACAAAGGATTATGGGAAATGTAGTTATAATGTGGATGACACCGTGGGGAAGAGGACCTCTAGTGGAAACCAGGAATACACAAACCAGACACTGTGACAGTTATAACTGGAATAACATTAAACCCGAGTTGACAGCGACCAGTATATAGGTTAGAAAACTAAGATGAACACGTCCAGGCAAAGCTTTTTTATACTTGCTCTTTCGGAATACAAGCACAGACAATGCTGAAGTATCATGTTCACAGACGAATAGTATCATGTGTATCACTGAGTTTGAGACACGAACAAATCACAATTTGATTTATGATGCTGCCCGTCATTAACCAAAGCATGTGACAGACAGTGCGTCTTCTGCGCTGCCTCCGGTCTGCTTGCACATCCGGTGTGAAACAGGCGCAAGGTGACACTGAAATGTACACTATAAAAAATTGGCAACCTCTAATTGTTCTTTCAAAGACCTATTTGTACTTTGATAAATTAAGATAATTGGGTTTTGTACATTTGAAGTTCAAAGCGATCCTCCCACGAATACTGCTGTACGATTAGTGTAGCGATTTAGTGAGCATACAAAGTGGAGGCGGAGTTTGAGAACTTAAAGGCAATTCTTAATAAATGAATGTTTGTTGCTGTTGAATTTTTTTGTAAAATATTTAAGTCTATGTTTGATCATATCTGTAGACCTTAAACTATTAGTCTTTGTTAAGTATAATCAATCAACATGGGCTTGGCAGATTGGCAACAGTGGGAGTGTAGGCCAGAGTCTATGGCAATCTAGAGTCTAGAAACCCGTTTGCAATGCACTGAACATGAATTTGCTAGTTTTACAATACTTGTTTTATATTGATCTCAGGAATGTTCAAATGTCAGCCAACCAGGAAGCACAAACTGATGAACTGCTCGCTCTAGAGAGCATATATGATGAAGAGGAGTTTCACATGACAGAATCAAGACAGAGGGGCAAGATCCATCTGTGCCTTGAGCTTCCTCCTAACTTCAGACTGCTAGTCAAGGGTAACATTTCATACAAGATTTGGTAAAAAAACAAACAACTAACTGTTATTTTGAGAAATATTGTACTTTGAACTATTGTACTAAGATCCTTCACGATAAACTTGATACCAAGGCGGAGAGTATTATTATTACACACTTTAAAGTACACACAGTATATTTATTTAATTAAATCATAGATTGTGTGGATTAATAATTGCAAATAAAAGGCCATATCGCAATTTTGATTTTAATTCAAATAACGTTGGAGATCTATTGCATGTGTTCCACAAAGTCTTTATAAGCTTATGTTTTGTGCATATTTTTCATAGGAGAGGCATGCGTAGAGTGTGGAATATCCTTTCTACCGCCCTTGGTTCTGAGTTTTGAACTACCTACAGACTACCCTTCGTCATCGGCTCCAGTCTTTACTTTAAGCTCCAAATGGCTTTCAAGTGTTCAGGTTTGTATTTTTAGCATTGATCTGAGCTTGTGCAATTACTGTTAATAACATTAAATAATTAAATAATGTATTTTATATTTGGTATTTATTTTTGGACATGATATTGGCATAATGATATTGGCATAACCATTAAGATAATCTCTGCTCAGTTAATAAGTAATTTATTGTCTGAAAGATCACTGCACTTTGCAAGAGACTGGATGAACTTTGGGAAGAGAACAGCGGCAATGTGGTTCTTTTTACCTGGATCCAGTTTCTAAAGGAAGATACTCTGGACTTTCTGAACATCCAATCTCCCCTCGAGATCCAAACCGTTGATTGGCAGCCTCACTATGAATCTGGTCAGAACCAAGCAGTGGACACTGCTGTAGAAAAGAGCGAAGTGCAAGAGTTGGACCAGCGAGCAGTCCAAGAAGTTGATCCTCACACAGATATACTACTACTACTGCTGGATTTTAATGAAGCTCAGAAACAGAAGGTGTTTGATAGCAAGGTCTTTTGCTGTGGAATCTGCTTCTCTGAGAATCTGGGTTCCCGCTCTTTTCTCTTCAAAGAGTGTCAGCATGTTTCTTGCAAGGCATGCGTGAAGGAATACTTTCAGATCCAGATTAGAGATGGCAAAGTCCAGTGCCTTCCCAGGTGAAAAAGACGTAGTATTAAATGTATTAAAAATATATTTGAAATTCAAATAGTATGTTTATAATACATTTGTATTTCCAACATGCTTATTTAAAGTGCATTTAAAATACATTGAATTGCATTTTAATATATTTATAAAAAATATACTAGTAGTATATTGGTAATAAATATATATTTAAGTATACTTTTAATAAATATGCTAATTAAAAGCATACTTTAAATACATTTCTAAACAGTATACTAATAGTGCATTGGTAATAAATATATATTTAAGTATACTTTTAATAAATATGCTAATTAAAAGCATACTTTAAATATATTTCTAAACAGTATACTAATAGTGCATTGGTAATAAATATATATTTAAGTATACTTTTAATAAATATGCTAATTAAAAACATACTTTAAATATATTCTAAACAGTATATTAGTAGTACATTGGTAATAAATATATATTTAATTATACTTTTAATAAATATGCTAATTACAAGCATACTTTAAATATATTTATAAACAGTATACTAGTAGTACATTGGTAATAAATATATATTTAAGTATACTTTTAATAAATATGCTAATTACAAGCATACTTTAAATATATTTATAAACAGTATACTAGTAGTACATTGGTAATAAATATATATTTAAGTATACTTTTAATAAATATGCTAATTACAAGCATACTTTAAATATATTTATAAACAGTATACTAGTAGTACATTGGTAATAAATATATATTTAATTATACTTTTAATAAATATGCTAATTACAAGCATACTTTAAATATATTTCTTAAAAGTGTACTAGAAGTATTTGGTAATAAATATATGCTTAGTTACACTTTTAAGAAACATGCTAAATGCAACCATACTTTTAGTGAAGTTTTAGTGTATTTAAAGAAAACATGCATATGTTGCTCTTACTTAAAGTAGCCTACATTTTATGTGTACTTGGTGTAAGAACAGCAAAATGATTAAGCTTTTAGTGTGTTTAAAATGTATGTACTTTATAAACACTTAGGCCTACTGCAATATAGTTTAATTATTTATGTTTTTATCATTTTAATATAAAAAAAAATACATTTACAATATACCAACTTATAATGTATTAGAAACATATGTCAACTATTATTAGCATTGCAATAAGCTTAAAATTATTATTTTTTCACTTTTACTTGTTTGTTGTAAAAGGCTACTTAAGGCTGTTGTCTATTACATGATATTTTGTACTACTGAAATTCCCACAATAATTTCAGCATCATATTTTTTTAAATGCATCATAGATACATTTCCAAAGAAATGTTAATTTCCAAAAAAGTGTTGTTCTTGTTTAAATTTGAACAATGCGCATAACACACGTGACTAGTCCTGATTGGTTCCAGAGGCGTTGAACGGCTGTGATTGGTTCTTATGATAATGCGCTAGCATCTCACTCGGAGCTTCAGTTGCTGTGCATGCGGTCCTTGAATGTGATTAGATTTAGACGTTTAAATTTAAACTGTTAAAATATTTATAGCGATCGTGTTTCTTAGAGGACTTGGAGGAAACCACGCGATTAATATGGATTGGGTGATGTTTTTTGCGATTCACTTTTTGAAACGTGAACAGATCTGGTGAATCGTTCATCGGAGGGATATGAATCATGACAGTTTTTCTATCGAAGATTAACGAAAGTCTTAAATGGTTTGGAACTACTTAAGGGTGAGTGATCATGACACCATTTCGTATTTTTGGCACAAAGTGTAACATCACGTCTTTTTCAGTTCAGCTAACTTACATTCAATTTGCCCAATCAGAGCAAGATTTTCAAGTCAAAGTCGAAGCAGACTCGAAGAGATGAAGATACTGCCTCAGAAGTTACTGGTAAGTTTTAGTTGCTGTTTGTATAAATAACTATCTCACTGTTTAGTTGTTTTCCTAGGTGGAAAGGTCTGCTATGCATTTGCTAATATGACTTGCACGTGGGATACTGACGTTAACCGCTGTAACATGATGCTGACACTGAATTCTAGCAACTTCTGCACTGTCAAAGTCTAAAGTCTTTGATAAATCTGTTTAAAATCTATGTGGAGACATTTATCTGTCTTAAACAACTATAAAACATTGTCCAATGCATCTTCAAAAAAATAATTAGTTATTATAATATGTACATCATTATATTAATATAATTTTTATTTGCTGAAGCTGTGTATTTATTTCTGATTTCTTGAAGAATTTGGCTTCATTGTTATGATGTAAATTATCTTTAAAAAGTTTGAAAAAACATGTTATGAATATATTAGTTACCTTTGTCTTGAGCTGACCAGCCAATTATGGTAGTGTGTGTTGATTGGTGTTAATATTTGTTCAAGCTTGACAACCTTATTTCCTTTTTGATTACTTTCTAATATATATTTCTAATTACAAATAAGTACAAAGATTAAATTGTTAAAAGGGATGCTTATAAGAGAGCGTATCTAAACTGCCGAGTCTGTGAAGGGTTTTGATTATATTACCCACCAAGTACATTGTACTCAGCAGAGCATACTGTCATTCTTAAAAACAAAACAAATCATTCTTCATAATTTGCCTGCCTTATATATTTGTGTGTATGTATATATATATTTATAAATCTCTTTTTTTTTTATTTGTTGTTTTTCAGACTAGCTGCTATAGAAGAAAAACTGAGTGCAGAGACAAGCGAAGAAGAGAGTAGTAAGTAGTGATGCACCGATTGATCGGCTGGTGACCGAAATTGGCAGATTTTCACGTGATCGGCCATGACCTCGGGCGCCGTATGATTAACATCGCACAACATCAGCAATCAGACATGCACACGGACCGCACATGTAGGAAACCTCGTGAATTACGGCCGTTTCACACCGCAAGCGGGAGCAGCGGGTTTTATTTTTTGTGTGTGAATGCTCTCATTGATTGACATTCACGCCCGAAAAAATACGCGGAGCAGGAGTGCGTTAAAGTGAAAACACGCTTTTGATGGACAAAATAAATATGATTTCACACAAAAAATGCCCAAAATGCCCAGAATGTGCATGTCTAGTGTGTTTAACAAGAACTGGAGTAGGCTAGAAAATGAACACAAAAATATTTGTAGAAAATGTACCCATTTAAACTTGTTTTAATTATTCAGTTTGGGTAAAAGTATATGGTGTTTTATTTAATAAAAAAAATTATAATAATAAATGAAGAGTTCAGATGCAATTTAAGCCTCTAAGTGCCATCTGAAATTTTCTTCTAGAATGATCAATTTTATCAAGCTTGAATATTTAAGTTCAGTCATTTATCTTAAATGGCAATGAAAATTACCTATTTGTCATTTAAGTGAAATTACTGAACTTAAATATATGAGCTTGATAAAAATGATAATTTTAGAAGAAAATTTAATCGGAATCGGCTAAAATCTGTATCGGCAGGTCAAACTCAGTGAAAAATCGGAATCGGCCTATAAAATTGTAATCGGCGCATCTCTAGTAGTAAGTATGGTTTAATCTCATATCACCTCTGTTATAGAGATTTTTGAATCCGGACTATTGAATGGTGATTCGGTCATGACGTATGTGTTTCTGTACATCACTTTGTTTTGCTCTCGAAGTCAAAGGGGGCTGACTAAAAACAAATGATAATGCTAAAAATAAAGATTAGCATTTGTTATACATTATAATTATTATACTTGTCTGTTTTTTTTTTTTGCTGTGATACAGTGTCATAACATGTAGACCTCACTGTTGTTCAGCAAGACTTAATGTTTGTTCTATTTGATGTAGATATTTTATTAACTCCTTTTTTTGCATTATATTAACATTTTATATTGAATGTCTTCTGTTAAAATATGAACTAAGCATTACATGCCATATTAAAAAATTGTGGTACGACTGTTCCCTGAGAGCAGGGAATGAGACAATGCATCGATGACGCTTTGGGGAATGCCCTCCATGTGAACCGGTGTCTAAAAAGCTATAAAATCACGGCAAACGAATTTGGCGACAACCTATGACACTATTAGTGCGACCCAGAAGTATAAAAGGGGCGCCTAGATACGCAGTGCAAGTTCCCTTTCGAAAGGGAACAGTGACTTTTTTAACAGATGTTAATTTTGCATTAATATTTAAAAAAATAATAATAATATTTTTCCCTTTTCATAGATACTGTGATCAAACCGTTTCCGACCACGACAGTGTCTGAGGTGCGAGCACTGATCAGAAGAAAATGCAACGAGGCAAACTCCAAGACCAATCATTTCAATTCGCTTGAAGGATGAAGGACTGTTTGCAGCTATTGTATTTCACTTTGTTTGACTTTGTTGAACTTATTCCTTTAAGTTCATTTTTTTTTCTGTTTAATACTTCTGCAGATCAATGCATTTTATGTTAATGTATTTTGTTTAATTTTCATATGTTGCTGTACTAATGTAGTGCATTAAAGTTTACTATCTTTCAAAGAGTGTTTGTGTGTGTTTTATACAAATATTGTTTTTACTGTGTTTAACTGAATTATAATTTTTAACTGTATTTTTAATACATTAAAATATATTTTTTTCATACTGAATGGTTTTGTTCAAAAATATATTTTTAATATACTAATAGTGGGTCTTATAGTGTTCTACTAATACATTATTAATAACCTGATATTATATTTAAAATATACTGGGAACACATTAATATGATGTTAAAAATATATTTAAGTTGTATTTCGAAAGTACATTTAAAATGTATTAAAAATACAATTTAAAGAAGTGCTATTAAATTACACTAAATGTACTTAAAATAGTTCCATTTTAACACAATTAAGTATATTAAAATATATTACTATTACATTAAAATTGAACTTAAATACATATAAAAGTACATTTAGTATACTTGAAGTTGTTCCAAAATAACACATTTAATACATAATTAATACAATACACTTAAAATACATTAAGTATATCAAAATAAGCACACTTTAAATATATTTCCTTTTCACCTGGGGGTGTACCAGCCAATCAGAAAGATTACCATTAAAAGTTTAATGTTTAGATATGCGACTAATTATTATAATGCTATTTCATAACAATACTCATAATAATATACATTTTTATATATTTTTAAAATATTTATAAAAAAAAAAAAAATCGTCCAACTTTCTGCGGCCCCCCTGGCGCCCCCTGGCGGCCCCCACTTTGAAAACCACTGCCTTAGGCCATATGCACAATTTTGGTACAGTGATTTGTCAGTCATATCCAATCTTTAACATAAGCCTTAAACATGCAGTCAAGCCAATTGAGATTTGACATGGCCTAGAACGCGTAGCCTACAGATTGTTCTAACCAAAAAAGTTATTTTTTCTTGTAGATTTTAGAATTCAGAAACATCAAATTGATCGAAAACGTACAATCGCTGTTGATTTTTTTTCCAGAGACAGATGCAGCTGTAACCTAAACATTTTATTTATGTACCTACAGTATATTTAACTTTTAGTTACTATAGCTTAACTGATGCAGTCTTTACAATTCTAAAATTCGTTTAGATCTTTTTGGATTCAACCCACTTTATTTTCCTAATTTGTTTGAGATAAAATTATTACATATTAATAATTACATATACAAAATAACTTATAATACATATTTAATTATAAAGTTATATTATTAACAAGTGTCATGTTTGTGATTTTCATTTGTCAAGCTTTTGACCATGAAATTGTGATTTTATAGCATGAATTATATTCAGATACAGAAGTATGTGTGTTTTACCTTTCTTTTTGTCAGCATTGGAAACTCCAACAGCCATTCCTTAATTTGACAGATGCCCCTTTTTTTCTTTTTTTTTTTGGCGAGCCGCATAGATTTCCAAGACACTAGATTTCCCTCATCCATTTTAAAACAAAACCTAATTAAATTGTATACACATGAAATAATTTTTATTAACAAGTGTCATGTTTTTTTTTACTTCGTTATAAAGACTTATTACTTGACTTCATCAGTCAATTTTCTGAAACGTGTGCAGTTGTTTTATTTTTCTGATTATCTTTTTTTAGATTGCTTGGTAATATAATTTTTTTAAATGGGAGCAACAACTGCCTATACAAACCAGGGGGGCAGTGTTTCGGAAAACACTGAAGCTTCCCCGGGCGCCGCCATTGGCTAGCGGACCCTCACCTGCTGTTAGCATTCCATTGACTCCCATTCATTTTGGCGTCACTTTGACAGCGAATAACTTTACATCTGAGGCGTTTAAAGACACCGTTTGTCCATTGTTTATTTCTAAAGAAACACGAAAATGTATAAAAGGCTCCATTACCTTGTATCTTACGTTATGGCCCCGTAGAAGCAGTTTTTGTAAAAATAGGCTAACGATTGCGTCATAACCGCGCGACTCTGTCGCACAAGTCGAGAAATTACCGTATGGACAGGCAGAGAAGCTCGCAAGCAATCGGGAGGACGTGGAGGCATAAAGTCAAGGGAGAAGCCCATAGAGAGTGATAAAGTTGCTCCCGCTGCTAGCTCATGGACAGCTAATGCTCACGCTCTCCGTCTCTGCGAGATTCGGAAGGGAATGATTCAGATTTCTCTCGGCACAGCTACTAGAAGACCTACAGGTTGCTCACGTCACATCTACGTCGTCAAGCTCAGTTTGAGCCTGCGCAGTTCGCCTGGCGATCAGGAAGTGAGTGCTTCTAATTGACTTCACTTCTCTCCGTTGAAACCTATGGGTCGCTGTGTCCAGTTTATATACTGTCTATGATACAAACAATATATATTATCACAACTTAAAAACTAGTGGCAGAATAACTTT
This sequence comes from Phoxinus dragarum, assembly GCA_033366665.1. Taxonomy (NCBI): domain Eukaryota; kingdom Metazoa; phylum Chordata; class Actinopteri; order Cypriniformes; family Leuciscidae; genus Phoxinus; species Phoxinus dragarum. The sequence continues at coordinate 1,900 of JARPMJ010001141.1, read as the reverse complement.
CCCGGATTTAACTTAAGATAACTTAAATATTCAAGTTGTTGCTTAATAAACTTCACTTTTTATATGGACTAAACTTAAAACTCTAAGTCAGCACAAACCAAAATTAGTACAGAAGTCAATTTGACTTTTTCATCTTTAGAACAAAACGAATGTTTGAGAAGTAAAGCGCCTTGTCCTTACCAATAGTAATACAAATATACAATTTAATAATATGAATGTACTGTAATAGATATATTACAGATAAACGGTGCTTTAACGTGAACAACGGCACAAACGTGGATGTCTGTGTATAGGCTGATTCTGTCATGTGATAGCACATTTATCGTCGAGAAAAGGTGATTCCGATATTTGAAGTATCAACATAGAATTTATGCTCTAAAGTTTTCAAAAATGTATCGATAATTGGCATTTCCATCAGCTATATTGGTAAGCATTTTGATGCACTAAACCTTTTCTCGAAAAAATTAAATAAAATTTGTATGTTAAAACTTAAGTTATAAACTTAATATATACACTGAAGTTCCCCCAAGGTGGCAGTAGACACTGCAGTTTTCTTCATGCCATCACCTCGCAGACGTAAGCGGAGGAAGGCTTCCTCCGCAAGGTCTGGTGGTCCCAGAGCTCCCTGCTCTCCCCGATATGGCCACAGAGGCCATCCCCAAGCGCCTTGCCCTGCCGGCTCCGCCCAAGCGCCTTGCCCTGCCGGCTCCACTCAAGCACCTTGCTCGTCTGGTCCGCCCATCCGGCACTCCAGACCCGCCGGAGCCTCACTGGTCCTCTGCAAGTACTCCAGATCCAATGATTGGTTCATCCCTCCGGCTCCACTCTGGCCTTTCACCAGGACTCCAGACCTGCCTGATCCTCTCTGGCTCAACCCTCACCTGTCCCTCCCTGGTCATCTGCCTGGACTCTGGACTTAAAAACTTTCTGGTCTGTCCTCCTGGCATTGGCTTGGTTCCCCTTCCACCCCTTTGTCTCTGTAATTTGATTTTCCCATCTTGTGCAGTCTGTTGTTTTGTGTCAATCTTGTGGTCTTGTTTTTGGCGTTTCTCACTTGGCGTCCCTTTAGGGGGCCGGGGGGTGGGACAAGCCAGTCTTGCACAATGACAAGCTAGTCATACAAATAATTCAGGACACTCATCTCCTTTGCTTTCAGTGGGGAGAACGCACCATCCACATATTTCCTGAATGTCAGTGGGGCCAGAATTGTGAATTGATATGCCATGCCTTCAAATTCAAATCCGAAAAAGTGCTGGTGCTGCGGGGCTATCTAAATATGAAAATAAGCATCTTTCAAATCCTCCGAGATAAACCAATCTCCCTATTTAATCTATGAAATTATTTGCTTCTGCGTGATCATTTTGAATGCGGGCACTTTGTCAGTGTGAGATTCAAAAGTCTCAAATCAATGATGTGGCACAGGCCGCCGTCCTTCTTTTGGTACTAATCATGACTGTAGAATCTGCTCTCACATGGGTTGGGGTGCAGGGCAGCCCAGGCATATTTAAGCATGAAGCCTTTGACTGTCTCTGTGAAATGCTCAGTGAACGCTTCCACTGCGTCACCAAACAGACCATTGGACTCACTGGTGTGTCCATGAGCGATGCCTTGTTGGAGTTGTTTAAGTCTGTGAGCATCAGCCAAAGAGGGCAGTCCAGCACCACTAAGCTCCCAATTGTGTGGTCAATATAATTGGCTGTCATTTTTGTTGCTCTCAGCATTAGTAGCGCTGTTGAGCTCCTTGAGGACGTTCAGGTCCATTTCTTTCAGCATCTTTGCATGGTAGACTTGCAAGGACAGCCATCGTATGGAGGGCTGAGGCTGCGTGGCCAGCTGCAGTGATTGCCTTCCCTTCAATACTGGTGGTTTCAAGACAGGGCTTCGAGGGATGACCCTCTGT